>JANAVB010011999.1:3641799-3711072 GCA_029216955.1 Iris pallida | reverse complement strand
TAGTGTGATTAGAGACTTTAGAATGACTAATTTAGCCCCAACCAATTAGCCCTTTCCTAATACTCATAGAATAGGTTAGTGGGGGCATTTGGACTTACCATAATAGGACAAATAGCCCCATATGGCCAGCCACTTTGGGAGAGGATAGGCTCAAGTTCATTTCATTATCTCATCCACACTCTCTCTCTTGTTCTTCCCCAAATTCCTAGAGAGCAATCCCTAGCAATTTCTCCACCAAATCCTTCCATTTCGCCACCAAATCTTCTTCTTTCCTTCTTCATTCTAGCCAAGGAGGAAGCTACCCAAGTTTGGGAGGATTCGGAGCTCGTTCGTGTCCTTTTGGAATCTCTACGTGTCGTGTGTCGCCGGGAAGGCTTTTCTTCGATTCGATCTACCGGGAGGTAAATCCCTTCTCCTTTTCATTTCTTCATGCATATAGGTTATTTTGAACCCATAGGAATGAATCCCTGGTTGTATCTCCATTTGTGTCCATTTCGTATCCATTTGGAGGTCATAGGAGTGTCCTTTGTGTTGTGGTTGTGTCCATGTGGGAAAATCCCAAATTTGGACACACTGTGTTGTTGTTATGTATGAATGAATTATTACATGTTTAATCTCATATTTTTGTATTGGAGATGTGTTCTATAGTGTCTCATTATATATATTAGTGTAGAGAGTGAGTTCATGATATATTATGTTATATACTTGTGTTCTTTTGTCTCAAACTACCCAAATCCGTCATGATTTTTATCCACGTTTTTAATTTCAGTCCTAACTTAGAAATATAATAACTTCTAGCTCAAAATTCGGTTTAATCTTCTGTTTTTTTTAAAAGAAGCGTATTGAAGTTAGCTTTCTAAAAACAAGTATTAATAGGCCTAATTCTTTCTGTAACTTTCTGGAGAATTATTTGAGTGTCAGCTGTACGAAGACAAATGCGTTCTCGGTGTTTTCGCGATTTCGGGAGTTTCCGAAAACGAAAACGCGATCCGTTTGAGTTTCGGAAAGCTAACACACAGATCTATAACATACTTTAATCCTAGATTTTAATTCATGCTGAGATGGTACAGTATTGATTATTAGTAGGAGTTACTATTCGGCATATGCATTTTGTGCACCCTTGTGTGTAATATAATGTTCTATTTGATTTTAACCCATGTTAATGTATATATATTATATAATTAAATAGAGAATGCAAGCATGAGTAAATGTTTAAATAAATGATGTATAAGGTATAAGTATCCTATCTAATATAAGCATGTATAAGTATGGCTTGTAATGAATATGTAGGTTCCATAGTATGTAATGTATGGTGCATATAGTGGTGCAAGAGAATAAATGAATGATGAATGAATGTAAGCATGAATGTAATGTAATAATAGATGTAATGTATGTAATATACAAGTTAATGAGATGTAATGTTCTATGTTAACACAAATCCTATATTACCTCATGTACCCCCTTACACTATGTTGACACTATCACACTTGACACATTGTTCACTTACACTTTGACACTCTTTGATATGTATACACTATGTATGCCCATTTAACCCTCACTTGCCTCTTTGCCATGTTCACATACACACACATAGCCTCTTAAATAAGTATTTATGAATATAGTTAACTTAGCTATGTATGTATATTATATACATGTTAGCATATTGTGTTGTAATATATAAGTTTATATAACCATTTGAAATGCCATGATTATAGACCTAATGTTGAATACCAATATATGCATGTGTATATATGTGTAGACATATATAGCTTAAAGTAATAGATTACCTAGTGTATATCCAATGTGAATTCTTACCTATTTGAGTATTGAATAATTGCATGCTATATAGAGTTGGGTGTATATTGGCTTGTATAGCCTTGTATTGATGTGTGCTTGCTAGGATAGTCTTGGTTAGGCCTAGTAAGACTTGTTGGGTTAGGACATGACCTAGTTTGACTAGTGCAGTTGACCAGAGTTGACCAGTTGACCCAAAGTCAACTGTAAGTCAACACTTGACCTAGTTTGACTAGATTATTGACCGGAGTCGACCTAGAGTTGTTTTGACTTAGAAGAACCTAGAATAATGTAGATTGATTATAGAGATTCATTTATTACAACTTGAACACCTTGTAACCTATGTTGCATTAAATAGGACTCTGTGGCTTCAGTGGGACCCCCCTATACTTATCAGCTGTTTAGGTTATCGAGACGAGTACATTCTCTGATCATTTCATATCCTGCTTAGAATTATTTCCTGCATTAAATTACTTTACTTGATACTGTCACGTTGGTCACACGGATTAGTACTATATGGATCCCTTCTTGAGATGTTATCCCTTCAAGGAGCATCGGGTACTCTATGTTCTGTGTGTTTCACTTACATAGCATATCATATGTTTCTTTGGTTCTTTGATCACTTGTGACATATACTCATATGATCACAGAGTCTTCTTTGAATCCTTATCCCATTTATTGGGTCTATCAGAATCCCCATTTTTGGGACTACTATGTATCACCTTCGGGGTCTATTACCTTCGGAGTTTATTACCTTCGGGGTCTATCATCTTCGGGGTCTACTACCCTTCGGGGGCTGTTACATAGAATCATAACATAACCTGTTTGGATCCTTGTGTATTAGTTGGGGGTACGGGGGAGTATAAATAGCCATGTGAACAATTTTCAAAGTAGAATAGCCATGTACGCCTCTTTAGTATAGCCATGTACAATCAAGCCGTTCACATGTCGACTTTGTGCTCTAAATCACTAGTCACTGGTAGCTTTTTACTTATAGTAGATATTTCTATTACAATTCTCTCTCCCTGTTTACATACTACATTTCTTCAGTATCTATATCTTACTTTACTGCATGATTATATTTTCTAACCTGCTATGAACTGTTGAGATATATTGTGCTCGCTCCAGTCCTGACTGGACCTGTTGACAAATTTTACAGATAGCTTGGAGGTTGCCTGCTAGCCTAGAGGAGACACAGTAGAGGTTGTTTAGATAGTTATTTCATTTTGTCTGGAGTTGTATTTACCTTGTGGATTACTGTATTTAGGTTTTGAGATGTATTCTGAGTTTGTATCTTAGACACTTAGACTTCTATCTGTTGTATATCTTTTCGATTTCATGTTTTATCTTTCTTCCTTTATGCTCTACCTTAGATGTGATTGAGTTTACATTCTGCTATGTCACCCCCATTCGGGGAGTATAAACTGTTTAGTCTTATACTGTTAGATGCATTGAGACCTAGGACAGCGTTCTACCGCCGACACTACGGCGTAGGCTGGGCGTTGTTACGTTCTCGTGCCCTAACTCTAGGGTGCGGGTCGTGACACATTTTTAGTGGTAGCCCATGCAGGTCGAGTTTATGTAGTGGTATTCGAAGTAGAGTACCACTACAGCCTGCAGTAGGATTAGGACCTATTTTGAAGGTACTCAATCACAGTTAGGAACCTTTGAGAGATTCTTGGGACGACCCTTGAGAATCTTATTTTAACTTCGATTTAAAAACTCTTCTTCCCTTGATTTAATTATCTTTACTTTCTGTTGTTAAATTTGATGTTAATGGATTATTGTTGAATTTGAGTTTGTATTTATTAATTTTGATGGATGATTGTCGAATTTTGAATTTTGATGATAGCTGTTGCATTCGAGTTTGTATTTTGATGGATTTTATTCATTTTTGAATTTTGATGTTCGTTAATAAATTTGATTTGATTTTTGAGTATTCATTATTGATTAATTTAATTTTTGGCAAGATAAAATTATATGGGCTAGGTCATCTATGTTATGGAAATCTAGTCTTCTATAGTCACATTAGCCAGCATGGTGAGGACATATAGTCTGACTCTGGATATATTTCTCGGGTGTGGGAATTTAAGGTTTTCGCAGCCAAGCTAGCGGTATCGCGAAAATGTTAAATACCATGATTCTAGAGGTATGTGCATAAGTCAAGGGCTCTGTGATTATCGTAGCCTTGCTTACTAGTATGACGAGGATTTAGAGTACATGATTTTGGATAGACGCATATGATTATCGGATTGCACCTTAAATATTTTTAAACATGTTTTCTCTTCTTTTGTTTCAGTCATTCAAAAAAAGAGAAAAGAATTATTATTTATTTGTTTTGTCTAGTTTCCTATTATTTAACTCAGGAGTAAGTTTAGTTGGTTTTATAAACCTTGTGCATGAGTTTTTCATAATACAATGAATCGATGATTTTGCTAGACTTTATCTTGAATTTGATATTTTAACTCTGGATTTCAAAACGGTTCCTTCTTTAAACAGATAAGCAGAACAGATTTTATCGTTATTTCTTCTTGCTATTATTCTTGTATTAAATAATAATGATAATAAAACTGCCTTGATTTCGTCAATCACCTGCTTGCAATCTTGGTAGGAATCTAAATGTTAGTCTTAATGTAGAATTTTTTTTAATATTGGAAAATGAGAATATGTATATGAATATATATAGCGGACACTTTACCTGATACATATGCATGCTACGCTTGATTTCCAACCTATCTAAATAAATATTAATATGTTGTTGATGTTAATTTCCAAACCCCAATATTCCTGGTTTTCTGTTTTTCCCAGTTTAAAGTCGTAATTCAAATATAGGTTACATGTTGTTAGTTTTGTTTACATAACTGCACATGTATGATATCTGTAGGGTTTCAATTTTTAGAGAAATTGGTTAAGTTATGTTAAATTTGTAAAATCTGAGACCGTATACATATTAACCCTTGATACTGGATTTTTAAATGTTAGATCAAATTGTTGTTTTGAATGTAATATTTAGAGCTTGTACATTGTTGCCAGTAGGGATATAGATTTAGGTTTCATATTCTTACATGTTAGTTGGTGATAAACATTGAGTTGGTTTTGATGTTCAAATTTCTCCAAAATCCTGAAAACTGAATACATGTTAACATTTTCACATTGATTTCCATGTTTAGTTCAATTTCAGATTTAACATGTAATATTGAACTGTATGCGTAGATAAATGTATGGATAGTATGTTAGGTTTCATTTCTATCATGTTAGGATGTATTGGGAGCATTGAGATTAGTTGTGATGTTTCAAACTCTTAAATTTTGAAATTGTATTATGTTAATATTGTACTGGTTTAAATGTTAGCTTATTTTCAGATTTTGTATGTAAATGCTGAACTAAAACTGGATTTAACCTTCAATACTAAGCTATAACCCTGTACAAGGACACACACACATCCTAACTTAGTATACACTGTCATGTAACCTAACCCTTCCCCTCTATGTTATGATTATATACCTAGATAGATATATGTAGGGCTTAGGCATACATGTTATAATATATAGATACATAACTAATTCTCTACCTCTTTATATATATATATATATATGTATATGGTTAGCCATGCATGTTATGAGTAAATGAGTTGTGTATTGTAGATTGCTTAACCAATATGCTATGATTAGTGTAACTTGATAGTTACTGTTTAAAACCCAAATCCTCCTATACACTCTCATGTATATTCACATACACACACGAACCACATAACATTACATAATGCTAGCTTTTCCTCTCTGATGCTCTCTCTATATATATATTGTGATTGGATTTCAATGCAAGTGACTTTCAATTCTTTAACTTTTGAATTTGATTTTTCTGTACCATTTTAGATGATTGGTAGTTACCCTTTTTTTTCTTTTTTTTTGATGAGTACCAGTTTTTATATAGGATGGTAGACTGCCTTACAGTTTTCATGATTGTTATTTCTGTAACTTTTCTATTTTAGCACCCTGGATTTCTTGTGTGTTTTGATACCCTATGACCGTTTTGGTATTAGCACGACTAGTATACCTAGATGAGACTTTTACTACCACCGTATGTCATGACCCTGTATGACGTTCTTTTTTTGATGGTATGATTTATTTAAGTTCTGGGACTTTGATTGTGGGGGTTTGACCTAGAGGGAGTATGGACATTTTAATTTCGAGGACGAAATTTTTCTAAGGTGGGTAGAGTTGTAGCACCCAGTTTCCCAAATGAAGGTAATTTTAAATTTTCATATTTATAATTATTTTAATAATTATATTTAATTCATGATATAATTTTTGGTAATTTTAAATTATTTTAAAATTATTTAAATCAATGACTTGTGGTTTTGACGTTTTGCTAGTGAAACCCTAGAGACTGTTTGACCTAGAGCCTAACCATGTGATTTTGATATTTTAATATCAATTTTGGCCTAAGGATATTTTTGCATTTGACCTCTTTGAATTATTTTGATATTATTTTATTATTTATGACATTGTTTTGGGGTTATTTGAGTCGGGTTCGAATTTCAACTCAATCCGACTTGAAACGGGGACCCGGGGGTAGTTTGACTCTAGTGGGACCTACACACTAGTTAGGCATGGCCCACATGATATTAAATTTAGTCCACATGATAGAAATATTTTAGTTAGAGGTTAGACTAATTATTATGGATAAGGTTAGTGTGATTAGAGACTTTAGAATGACTAATTTAGCCCCAACCAATTAGCCATTTCCTAATACTCATAGAATAGGTTAGTGGGGGCATTTTGGACCTTACCATAATAGGACAAATAGCCCCATATGGCTAGCCACTTTGGGAGAGGATAGGCTCAACTTCATTTCATTATTCTCATCCACACTCTCTCTTGTTCTTCCCCAAATTTCTAGAGAACAATCCCTAGCAATTTCTCCACCAAATCCTTCCATTTCGCCACCAAATATTCTTCTTTCCTTCTTCATTCTAGCCAAGGAGGAAGCTACCCAAGTTTGGGAGGATTCGGAGCTCGTTCGTGTCCTTTTGGAATCTCTACGTGTCGGTGTCGCTCCGGGAAGGCTTTTCTTCGATTCGATCTACCGGGAGGTATAAATCCCTTCTCCTTTTCATTTCTTCATGCATATAGGTCTATTTTGAACCCATAGGAATGAACCCCATGGTTGTATCTCTATTTGTGTCCATTTCGTATCCATTTGGAGGTCATAGGAGTGTCATTTGTGTTGTGGTTGTGTCCATGTGGGAAAATCCCAAATTTGGACACACTGTGTTGTTGTTATGTATGAATGAATTATTACATGTTTAATCTCATATTTTTGTATTGGAGATGTGTTCTATAGTGTCTCATTATATATATTAGTGTAGAGAGTGAGTTCTTGATATATTATGTTATATACTTGTGTTCTTTTGTCTCAAACTACCCAAATCCGTCATGATTTTTATCCACGTTTTTAATCTCAGTCCTAACTTAGAAATATCATAACTTCTAGCTCAAAACTCGGTTTAATCTTCCATTTTTTTTAAAAGAAGAGTATTGAAGTTAGCTTTCTAAAAACATGTATTAATAGGCCTAATTCTTTCTGTAACTTTCTGGAGAATTATTTAAGTGTCAGCTGTACGAAAGACAAACGCGTTCTCGGTGTTTTCGCGATTCTGGGAGTTTTCGGAAACGAAAACGCGATCCGTTTGAAGTTTCGGAAAGCTAACACATAGATCTATAACATACTTTAATCCTAGATTTTAATTCACGCTGAGATGGTACAGTATTGATTATTAGTAGGAGTTACTATTCGGCATATGTATTTTGTGCACCCTTGTGTGTAATATAATGTTCTATTTAATTTTAACCCATATTAATGTATATATATTATGTAATTAAATAGAGAATACAAGCATGAGTAAATGTTTAAATAAATGATGTATGAGGTGTAAGTATTCTATCTAATGTAAGCATGTATAAGTATGGCTTGTAATGAATATGTAGGTTCCATAGTATGTAATGTATGGTGCATATAGTGGTGCAAGAGAATAAATAAATGATGAATGAATGCAAGCATGAATGTAATATAATAATAGATATAATGTATGTAATATATAAGTTAATGAGATGTAATGTTCTATGTTAACACAAATCCTATATTACCTCATGTACCCCCTTACACTATGTTGACACTATCACACTTGACACATTGTTCACTTACACTTTGACACTCTTTGATATGTATACACTATATATGTCCATTTAACCCTCACTTGCCTCTTTGCCATGTTCACATACACACACATAGCCTCTTAAATAAGTATTTATGAATATAATTAACTTAGCTATGTATGTATATTATATACATGTTAGCATATTGTGTTGTAATATATAAGTTTATATAACCATTTGAAATGCCATAATTATAGACCTAATGTTGAATACCAATATATGCATGTGTATATATGTGTAGACATATATAGCTTAAAGTAATAGATTACCTAGTGTATATCCAATGTGAATTCTTACCTATTTGAGTATTGAATAATTGCATGCTATATAGAGTTGGGTGTATGTTGGCTTGTATAGCCTTGTATTGATGTGTGCTTGCTAGGATAGTCTTGGTTAGGCCTAGTAAGACTTGCTGGGTTAGGACATGACCTAGTTTGACTAGTGCAGTTGACCAGAGTTGACCAGTTGACCCAAAGTCAACTGTAAGTCAACACTTGACCTAGTTTGACTAGATTATTGACCGGAGTCGACCTAGAGTTGTTTTGACTTAGAAGAACCTAGAATAATGTAGATTGATTATAGAGATTCATTTATTACAACTTGAACACCTTGTAACCTGTGTTGCTTTAAATAGGACTCTGTGGCTTCAGTGGGACCACCCTATACTTATCAGCTGTTCAGGTTATCGAGGCGAGTACATTCTCTGATCATTTCATATCCTGCTTAGAATTATTTTCTGCATTAAATTACTTTACTTGATACTGTCACGTTGGTCACACGGATTAGTACTATATGGATCCCTTCTTGAGATGTTATCCCTTCAGGGAGCATCGGGTACTCTATGTTCTGTGTGTTTCTCTTACATAGCGTATCATATACTTTTTTGGTTCTTTGATCACTTGTGACATATACTCATATGATCACAGAGTCTTCTTTGAATCCTTATCCCATTTATTGGGTCTATCAGAATCCCCATTTTTGGGACTACTATGTATCACCTTCGGGGTCTATTACCTTCGGGGTCTATCACCTTCGGGGTCTATTACCTTCGGGGTCTATTACCTTCGGGGTCTATCACCTTCGGGGTCTACTACCCTTCGGGGGCTGTTACATAGAATCATAACATAACCTGTTTGGATCCTTGTGTATTAGTTGGGGGTACGGGGGAGTATAAATAGCCATGTGAACAATTTTTAAAGTAGAATAGCCATGTGCGCCTCTTTAGTATAGCCATGTACAATCAAGTCGTTCACATGTCGACTTTGTGCTCTAAATCACTAGTCACTGGTAGCTCTTTACTTATAGTAGATATTTCTATTACAGTTCTTTCTCCCTGTTTACATACTACATTTCTTCAGTATCTATATCTTACTTTATTGCATGATTATATTTTCTAACCTGCTATGAACTGTTGAGATGTATTGTGCTCGCTCCAGTCCTGACTGGACCTGTTGACAAATTTTACAGATAGCTTGGAGGTTGCCTGCTAGCCTAGAGGAGACACAGTAGAGGTTGTTTAGATAGTTATTTCATTTTGTCTGGAGTTGTATTTACCTTGTGGATTACTGTATTTGGGTTTTGAGATGTATTCTGAGTTTGTATCTTAGACACTTAGACTTCTATCTGTTGTATCTCTTTTCAATTTCATGTTTTATCTATCTTCCTTTATGCTCTACCTTAGATGTGATTGAGTTTACATTCTGCTATGTCACCCCCATTCGGGGAGTATAAACTGTTTAGTCTTATACTGTTAGATGCATTGAGACCTAGGACAGTGTTCTACCGCCGACACTGCGGCGTAGGCTGGGCGTTGTTACATTCTCGTGCCCTAACTCTAGGGTGCGGGTCGTGACACTGCAAATGAAATTAAGACATGACAATATATTAGCAAGGACTTGCTAACTGTACAAACCACCAGAAGAAAAAAAGACAAGAAGTTCCAAACTGTAAGGACCAATTTGTACAGTGTATACTACGTTATTTTGTGAATGTTTAAATCAGAACAAAAGGATCAATTATGTCTTTCCATCTACTTACAAAAAAAAATTAAAGAGTAGGGAAAAAGGAAGCTTTAAATGAGAAAGAAAATTTGGGAAACATTTTAAATGGGAACTACATATTATTTAGCAAGAATTACAGTAATAAGCTGAGAAAAACCAATGTAAAAGTTCTAATCTGTGCAAACAATATACAAAGTTTAGTCCAAAAATATTCACTTAAACCTCTATGACTCTTCCTACTAAACCCCCACCATCAAACCAAACATGAGTTTATCCCCCTCACTTGACTCTCTTAAATCTCAATCCAAGCAGACCCTAATTGTTGCATGCTAAAATAAAATTGACATAGTTTTTATGTGTCCGAACACTTGGCAGTCAGAACATGAGTTAAGTAGGTCTTACTTTGATGTAATGAAATTAATAATAGAGCAATATACAAGTTGACTGGACATTACACAAGCAATAGAAGGGAAATTATTCAAGTCAATAACAAAGTTGGCATTAAAATTACCCTAATTTGTCGACAATTACTTCAAAGATTATGAACCAAAATGGTCATAGTATGTCATTAAAGATACATTCATGGTTCATGAAATTCCCTAAACAAGCAAGATAAGAAACAAAGTAAATGTACTTGAAATAAAAAGAAAAGAAAAAAAGTATATTCATATGAACTAATGACAGTGACAAACTCTGAATCACAATAACAATGTGAGGATGATAAGGTAGAGTGACTAACCTCATCCATGAAAATTACAGATGGTTGTCTATAAACGGCGACCATGAATAGAGTCCAGACAAGCTTTTCAGCTTCTCCCACCTGTATCAACAAATAAAAAGTGATACACGTCATAATCAAAACAAAGGAAGTGACAAAGAATGTGGTAAGGACAAACCCATTTTGTTGTCAAAGAAGAGGCTGAAACGTTAAAAATGTCGCATGTGATTCGGAATCAATGGCTTTGGTGAGCATTGTTTTACCAGTAGCAAGTGGACCAAAGAGGAGCAATCCTGAATGAAAGTACCAACTCCAAAGATTAGGATCACTTCCTACCACATAACTCCATATAACTGAACGAAATGTGTCAATTTACAGAAACAACGCCAAACAGCTGGCCAAATCAATTGATTCTTCAAATAATTACCTCTAGCTAGCTTCCGAAGGCCAATAAATAAGTCTCTTCTTTTGGTTGGCAGAATAACCATTTCTAGAAGAGTTTGTTTTGCCTTATTAAGACCAGATATACATGAAAGAAAACATATAATCAGTAAAACTCTGAGCAAGTTTGCAACCAAAGTGCAAATGATCTAACAAAATCTTATCGACATCATCCTACCGAACATCAAGGCTTCTGTCTACTATGGCAGTAGTTATCATCTCAACTAGTTTGGCATCATAGCTTCCAGAAACTTCTTTGCTAGGTTTGGAGCCGGCACTATTCTCTCTCCAATTCTCTGTAGCCAAACTGCTTGTCTTCGTACCAGGCAAATTATACAGTGTAGATTTTTTTGTATTTGATGTCATAAATGAGACAATTCCTCTTACAGTATTACTGGGGCTAGCCTACAGAATTAAATTGATGCAAGTGTGGAAAGAAAGAAAACAACTGAATTAAGTTGTAAATCAAGTAAAACAGTTAAACTGAGTAGCTTAATTGTTACCATTGTGAAAAGGATGTACACAGAGACTAGTAATACTAACATAAATATCCAATAATTAGTGACAACTATCAAGAAAAAAAATAACCAAATGGAACAAATAATATATTATGCCAATTTTACTAGCCCAATGCATATCACACTTCAGTATAACAGAAGACAAAAAATCGAAGTATGAGTGTTGGAGAAACGCTTGTATCAGGAGATAAACGAAGCTTTGCCCAAAATATTTATCTATTATGTAAGTGGGAGTATATGATGATCAGAATAAAGGTAAAGAGAGCATGAGAGACTCGATGAGTACGAGGAACATATTATAACATATCCATATGTTAAGGATGGGTTGCTAACACATCCAAAATGATAAAAGAATATTGCACTCCTAAAAAAACCCCGAAAGTCTATTCAACAAATATTCTGGATTAGTCAATCCCTAGGTTCTTTAACAAATATTCTCCATAAAAGATTTGATAGAGTTTTTATGATTGACCATCAACCTGACATCAGTCCTCTATGTTGGAGAGTGTCTGACACGTGTCTGGAGAGTGTCCGAGAGTATCGATCTGATACTTGTCCAACACAAGATACATTACTAAGATGAGAGTGTTCGTGCTACATAGTATTAAACAGTAAGAATTAAGATAAGTCATGACATGTTTACATTTAAACCAAGATCGAACAAAGTTAACATAACACAGCTACAGTTTGATCACAAATAATCCATTACCTTATTTTGTATTGTACCTGCTAACAACAAAATGTAGTAGATGGTTCAGAATTTGCATTAAACATCAAATACGTAAAAAAAGAAACCAAAAAGTAACAAATAAGATTGTTATTTTTATGGAGAGGAAATTTTGAATAATTGATCTACTTGTTCACTGAGTTAACACTTGTAGCCTCTCTGAAACTTGTCCCTGCCACTTTGATATCTTTTACTGATAGGATTTCACTTTGTTTTTCTCGCTCCTAAAGAACCCGATCAGAAAAGAAATACAGAAACAATTTTAAATACTTTTAGAGAAAGTAACCAGTTTTACTTTTCCAATTGCTTTCATCAAAAATTAAAATAGGGCTATTTGAGGATGGTTAAAATGACAATTATGAGGACATTTGTATCCCAATAACAAAGTTATTAAGGTTTGAATTTTCATCACATTTATTCTCGGTAAAAATTAATATCAGGTTCTTCTAACCTTATGCAAATATCCTATTTACACTTTATACTCTTCTACCCAAAATACAAAGAAAAAATACTACAGGTACAATTAACAGATACATATTTGACTCCATAATTACTTACATCAAATTTTAAATATGTTTTCAAGGGTAAAGTTGGAGGCAAATCTTCATCACAATTGCCTTAAATTCAAAAAGTAATGCATGCCTCAAAAAGGACCAAACCAAATATCAGACCAATTCTATATATTAAGACATAAAAATAGTATTGTAAGCTATTCAGATTACTAAAAGGTTGTTCTTCCAATTTTTTTATAAAAATAAGATATGGGTTTTCCTGAGTGTTAAGGGTAAACTAATCAATATTTTCATCCTAATCACTCTTAAGTTGAATGATACAACAGATGATCAAGGTACACCTTTGTGCTGATAAAAAAAATCGATATAGACACCAAGTAAATAGGCACAGGTAGACGTGGTTTCTTGGCATCAGATGATGAGTACTAAAAAGATGGTCCTTCCAAGTTAGTTTCATCAAGAACGAAATATAAAGTATACAGTTTTAACTATATAAGAAGTAAGCAAACTAAAACTTCCATTCGAAGTCTCTAAATTACACAATACATCAGATGATAACTTAGGGAATCATATTCATCAAATTGGCATATGGAACCCCGCAATCTACTCAATTGGCTATTTTGATCTTATTTGGTAGTTGGAACGTGAGAGAGATTTAAGAACCAACAAAAACTCATAATATCTTGCAATTTGTCTCATCTCTAAGTTCTCTGAGTTCGTAGGAGCAGAAGTTATTATGTAGGAAAATACTTGAAATCTTAGTAGTCCTAGTTGAAAATTGGAAAGCCAACAGGGAGTGTCACCCCCAGTTTTCAAAAACAGGGATATTTTCGTCATTTTTTATTTTTGAATATTTTTGAAATTATTTATTTATTTATAATATTATTTTAGGGTTATTTGAGTCGGGTTCGATTTTCAGCTCAATCCGACTTGTAACGGGGACCCGGGGTAGTTTTGACTTTAGTGGACCCGCACATTAGTTAGCCATGGCCCACATGATAGAAATATTTTAGTTAGAGGTTAAACTAATAATTATGGATAAGGTTAGTGTGATTAGAGACTTTAGAATGACTAATTTGGCCTCAACCATAAACCCTTCTCCTAATATTAATTAATAGATTAGTGTAGGGGCTTTTTAGGCATTTCACAAGTGGACACCTATTCCATTATGGGCCGGCCATGGAGGGGAGGATAAGGTGTGAGTCACCATCTTCTTCATTTCATTTTATCCATTAATTTTCTCTCTTGTTCTTTTCCTAATTTTTAGCGAGCAACTCTATTGATTTCATCTCCAAATCTACCATTTCTTCCACCAATGTTCTTCTTTTCTCCTCTATACCATTAATTTTCTCTCTCTTGTTCTTTTCCTTTGAATCTCTCTCCCGAAAGGTATAACCTCTCCTCTAAACCATCCCTACATGCATATAGGTTGATTTTTGACCCATAGGAATAACCCCCATGGTTGTGTCTTCATTTGTGTCCGTTTTGTGTCCTTTTGGACACTTGTAGAGGTGTCCTATGTGTAGGATCATGTCCTAATGGAAAAATCCCTATTGGACACTTGTTTATATATATATATATATGTATATATATATATATATATATATATATATATATATATATATATATATATATATATATATATATATATATATATATATACAAGTTTTTATATTGTTTAGAGATTTGTTCTTTTGGTATCATAGTGTATCATATTCTGGTTACCTATATATTGAATATATATATGGATTATATATATGCCATTCTCTATATATATATGTATATATATTTGGCTTATATATATATATATGTATATATATCATGGTGTGATTTTGTGTTGGTATATGGGATGTAGAGGGTTCGGCCAAGTTTAGAGTGTGTGTGTTTGTGCTAGTTTAGAGTGTGTGTATGTGAGGTGTTTGAGTGTATGTTTGTGAGAAGTTTAGAGAGGGGATTGAGTGTGTTATAGAGAGGGTTATTGAGAGTTTGATGTGAGATGTGTGGGGTTGATATGTGTGTATGTTTGTGTATAGGGAGAGTGAGAGAGTTGAGAGGAGGATAGAGTGTGCGAGTTTGAAAGGAGGAAGTGTGGTGTAGAGAGTGGAGTGGAAAGGGGGGAGCTGCCCTAAACAGCAGCTCCAAACAGTAGCAGTAGCAGGGCAAAACCAGTCCCATTCCACCATTGACAGCCCAAGAACATGACTGTCCCCAAATATGTCCCCAACTGTCCTTAGGCAGCCCCCCTAAAACTTGTTATTAACAGTCCCTAACCCCTTCCTTAATCATCCAACAACAGCCCCTAAACACCCCATAGCAGTCCATATTTCAGCCATTAATCACCCCTCAAAATAGACCCCCAAACAGCCTATTCAGTCCCTTAAAAACAGCCCTTTGGTACCACCAAAATATCTCCATAACCTGTCCAATAATACCCTATATTTCAGTCCGTAGTGGACATCCTTTAGCCCCTCATTTCAGCCCAATATTGCACCCCAAGCACAGCCCTATAACTGTCCATTATTCAGTCCTTTAGTGTCCCAAAACTTGACACTAACACAGCCCTAGACCACTCCATACCAGCCTTAGATACCTGCCTCCAAACACCCGATTTGCAGGTCCCATACCAACCCAAAACATGCTACATTTCAGTCCCTACATTGAGCTCTAAACTGTCCTAAAACAGTCCCAATACAGGCCTACATTTTCAGCATACAAGCAGCCCATGTTCAGTCCCTTATTAACCCCATGTTGACAGCCTCAAAACCAGCCTTGTTCACCCCACAAAACAGCCCTTTGTAAGCTCTACAAATCAGTCCCTAGAGCCTATATATATGTATCCTATATGCCCATGTGTGTGTGGGTGTGTGAGAGAGATTAGTGTGTGTCTGAGCCTATATATATTTTTGTATATGAGCCTATAAATATATGTATTTGTGTGTGTGAGTTATATATGTATTTGTGAGTGTGAGTGATATATGAGTATAGCTAATAACCTATAGGTAGAGCCTATTTGTGACCATGTGTGAGTGAGAGGGTGAGTGAGTTGGTGTATATGTGAGTGTTAGGTACATGTGAGAATGGTACAAGGGTAAAGGTAAGGTAATGGATAAATGATTAACATGTGTCATAAGATGATCTAGATGACCTAGATAATAGGATTTCTTGGTAGGTAATGTTAGTATAGGATAGTATCTAGCTATCCTAGGAAACCTAGGCTAATATTCCTAGGTTAGAGTGGTATGTGCAAGGTATAGGTATTTACCTTGGTAAGGGTAGTGTAGGTAATACCTAGAACTAAGGTATTGGAGTTTAGAGTCTAAGATATGGTTAGAACTTGGTTCCCTTGGTTGGTAATGATCAAATATAGTGCTCCTAGACTACTTTTGACGTCGGTTGACCTTTTTGACCAAAAGTCAACAAAAGTCATCCGAGAGTCAAACTTAGCCTTTAAGCGACTAGATTTGACCGAAACCAAACTAGAGTTGGCCAGTTGACTGAAAGTCAACAATTGGTCAATATCTAACTAGTTTGACCTAGGGTTGACCCAGGGTTGACCAGTATTGACCAGAGTTGACTTCTTGACCAAAAGTTAACTATAAGTCAACCTTTGACCTAGTTTGACTTGGATTGACTCCCAGTGACCTGGTATGATCTAGTATGATCCGGTATGACCTAGTATCACTCAATTTGACCTAGATTGTCCTAGATTCATATTGAATGCATTGTAATATATCTTATTATCATTTTAGACTCATAATGACTTGTATTGTTCTATAGGAGACAAGCACCACTCCTCGGACAGTATATTCTCTTCAGACACTCAGGATATCAGGCGAGTACATTCTCTGACTGTTTCATACTTGTCTGGATTTACATTCTTGCTCTAGATTACTGTACTTGATACTGACACGATTGTTATCACGGATTGGTACTATGTGGATCTTCTTTTGAGATGTTACCCCTTGTATTCACTAGATACATATTGTGATGTTCGTTTTACTTATATATTATATTTATTGAATACCCATATCCTTGTATACTTATTGTGCATATTGTACTCTCATTATCACAAGATTCCCAGGGATAGACCATTGTACACTATTGTATAACATTGTACAACTATTGTATAACATTGTACAACTATTGTATAATATTGTGCATCTATTGTATAACATTGTACACTATTGTATAAGATGACGTAACTGGAGTGGATCCTTGTGTATTGATTGGGGAGGGGGAGTAGAATTGGTTATATAATTAAATCATATTGTACAACATTGTATAACTATTGTATATGTCTATTGTACACTCACGTACAATAGAGTTACCATTGCATTGTCCTAGAACATTTACAAAACCATATTGTGCTCTAAATCACATGTTGCTTACCGTTCTTACTTATCATATATAGATATTTCCTATTATCAAATCTCTGCTGTTTTTCATATACATTCTCTTTCAGCGTTTCTTGTACCTTACTCTATTGTATGCTTTATATTTGCTAACTTGATATGAACTGCGTGAGATGTTTTGTGCTCGCTCCTGTCCTGACTGGACCTGTTGAAAATATTATAGAGGATGAGGATGAGGCCTGCGTAGATACCTACTATGGGACAGCTGTAGATGACTCTTGTGACCTAGATTCCCAGTTGGATCCCCTAGCTGTAGAGACTGAGGCTCCCTAGACTAGGTTTTACTATTTCTGTCATTTGAGATCTGGATTGTATATATTCTTTCATATTCAGTAGTTGAGACTTGTATTCTGGATGTTTGTTGAGATGTTATTTTAGACACTTAGACTCTCTGGTTGTATTTATGTGGATTTTCTCATTCAGTATTTATCTATCTATCTTTCTTTCATATCATTCTGCCTTAAATGTGATTGAGACTGTATATTGCTATGTCACCTCCATTTGGAGTGTATATACTGTACAGGTACCTTTATATTGTTAAATGATTGACCTAGGACAGCATTCTACCACCGACACTGCGGCGTAGGTTGGGCGTTGTTACGTTCTCGTACCCTCACAGTGGGTGCGGGTCGTGACAGGGAGGGGGAGGAAGGAAGGGGGATTCAAGGTCCTAGTTTTATGGATCACATTTACCTAGTTTCTTCAACCAAACGAAAGAACTACTCATCAAAAATTGCATTTGGGTTGTCATAAAATAGCATTTGGGTTCTTGCAATATACTCTACGTCCTGGTTTTATGGATAATATTTACTTATTTACCTCGTTCAAAAATTGCCCTAAGTTCCTTGCAACCAAATAACCCTTAAGAAAACCTTTTTTTTCTATCCAAGCATATATATATATATATAAACATATATACCTCCGAAGGACTAAGGTACCAATTAGCAACCAATGTCATTTTACATATATTAAAAAAATAATTAAAATAAGTAAACTTTCATTCCAAAAACTCTAAGTTGCACATTAAAATAATAAAATATATGATTAGGTACCATATTTATTCTTGTCAGAAAATAGTATTTGGGATCTTGCAATCTACTCAAATGACTGCTAAGAAGGCAACTTTTCCATCAAAAATAAATATGTAAAGAGATCATATTTAATGGCATTCTAAATCTCAGGTGCTGTAACTTAAAGAGGGATACTGCAAAGTGCAAACGGTAAGCTTGGGCCTATCTGGGTAAAGAACCTAAAGAAGATTAGGAGAACTTCTGTCATTTTGGATGAGGATCTCATTTTTCCTTCATTTGGTCGAAGGAACTAGGTAGACAAGAATCGGTAAGTTCAGAGCCTTGGTCCCACTCTATATCGGGAAAAACTCCTAAAAGGCTAATTTGAGTTGTCCAACTTTCAGCCCTCTATCCAATAACTGCTCAGGACTAGGAAATTCCTACAAGTTAGTGACTCCTTCAAACTTGGTGATTGTTCCTACCATAAGTTTTTATGGTAGTTCGTTAATTTCCCTCGAGTTCCAACAAACAAATAAGCCTTAATGAAGTTGCCTTCGTCATGGTTACTTGGAAAATGGAACGCTCTCAAATGCAGTTTGAAAAAGGGAACACATGATATGGGGTCACGGTACACGGTATACAGGGTCTCGTTATGTGGTACGTAGGAATTAGGCTTCTTGGGATCACAATATGTTTATCCGGAATGTGAAATTTTTTTAAGGAACAAATATGAAATAAATATACAGTATATTTATACATATAAAATTCAATAAAGTACCACAATATGTCATAATAAAAAAATCAAAACTAAAAAAAGATTCTTATGTCCAAAATAGCAATAATGTTTTTTCAAAAAGAAGTAGCAAGTCTTTAACATTAAAGAAGTACATCTTCTTCCTTCCAAAATCTTAGATGGAAACCTAAATACGTATATTTTGTTTCAATTGTCGGAACACAAATTTCCACATTCCAATTTGTCGTCATATTGTGTTTCGAAATGTGTGTTCACAGATTGCGGAACGCTTACTATAGGGTGATTTCGGGTAGTTATGGTCTTCATAAAAAAATTGTATCAAGTATCGTTAAAATCTACTCAGATGGCTACAACCAAAAGCTAGTTTTTCATCAAAAATAGAGGTATAGCTCTTATTTTGTACAAGTAATTAATTTTAAGGAAAATTTGACCAAAAATTTGGTAAATAATCTAGAACAAAATAACATGCAACCGTGTAAACAGTGTAAAACACTCAAATTTCAATCCAAATAACATGCATCCAAAAATTAGGGCAAAGACTAAAAAATTTTGGTAAAAAATTCTAAATATTGAGAAAAATGCCAAGCAGCAGAACTGGAGCACCTAGGGTTGAAAGGTTGGAGAAAGAGAGGAAGAGAGAGAGAGAGAGAGAGAGAGAGAGAGAGAGAGCAGGGAGAAGCCTTAGTGTCACGCCCCAGTTCCAAATAATCGGATTGGGAACACGTGGCATGCCAGCTGTACAATCTAGCATAGCTAAACCCAATTTAATGGACTATGATTCGATTGTAGTACGCTGAAGTATAACTAATAAGTAACATCACAGGCAGGTAAACTAGTCTTATCCATGAAATAATGTAATAGATAACTGAATAGAAAATCCACAGTGCCACAGAATCCAAATGTCAACTATGGCTAGAGGAGAACAATCCACTAAAAGTAAATGAGTACATCTGGAATGAAATGAAGTAGCAAAAGAAATAATCAGAATACTGGAAATGGAACCCACGTCTGAAGATGTAGCTAGCCTCCAGAGGATCAAGGCTGTGGCTCCACCTCAAAGTCGTCGTCAACAAGTCCCTCTACTCTGTAATCAGCTGGGAATGAGTACTCGTCGAGCTCTGGAAAAGATACCAGGTCCTCAGAGGGACATAACAAATACACAGAAAAGGACATGCAAGAATAAACTAAGCAGTAATGTAAAAGTAACTAGTAAGAATGCCACCCAGTATTTCCCTAACCAAACAAGGACAGGAAATACAAGGAAACAATAGGGTGTTCTAACCATCTATGTGTAAATGCACTCGAGACATCTCTAGTGGCACATGAGAGGGGGAGAAGAAGAAGAAACTGCCACCAAGCGTCCTACGGTTTGAGGAACGAGGGGCTACGAGCATCCAGCGTCCATTGGAAACAGAAATTCTGATACACCACTAGTAGACTCTCCCCACCCAACGTACTCATACCGTATACGCGGTGCGAACAATATGCAAGACGTCATAGTAAATATAATGTAACTAAACCAAACTGCTAACAGACTCAAGTTCATATGTTAAGGGCCAGTCAACACAGAACCTCTACACTCAACTCACTCCTATGTGATACGTGACTGAGATAGTGTCAAGTTTATACTAACTCTATACAAGGTAGTCATCAATGGAGACGAGTGCACACAATAGCAATAACTGGTCAAATATAAATACTGCATAGTAAATGTCAAGCAAGGTGTACTTGCCTGTGTCCAGCAACTGAGTATCCGGGTCCAAAATAGAGTCCGAGTCCCGCGAAGCAAATAACCCTATATAAGCATTAACTATAATTAATTACTAATTAGCCAAATTAAACAATACATTTAATTTCTATTTAATCAATAATTAATATTAAACCATTATTACTAGCTAATAAGTACCAATAATTATGAATAATAATAATATACAATAATAATTATGAAGTACTTATTATTATAATTTTATATTCTGAAATTATTAATACAACTAATATATATTTAATAATTAATTAATTACTTATAAATAATTAATTAATCAATTAAATAACACATGCCTTCACAAATTCCTAATAATACCAACAAAATTTGTAAAAATCCATAAAAATCATTTTTAGTCTAATAAGCTAAATAATGACAGAAATAATAGATATATATTATTTGTAAAGAAACCATAGATAGGATTTTCTTTATTTAATATATATCTATCTAATAACTAGATTAGTGCTAATAATTATAAATACTAGTTAATAAATAGTAAAAAGATCTAAATTGGGTTATAAAATACTTTTCCAGGAAAACCTACTGTAAATAATATTTTTAATATTATTTACCTAATTATAAGTAATAAAAAACATTTAACTACTCAATATATAAAATTACTATTTTAGCTATTGAAATTAGAATTAAATATTAAAAATTTACTAATAAATTGTGAAAATTCGTAATTCACAGAAAATAACATTTCTCCAACCGTGACTATACATTTATGAACATTACCATAATAATTTATATTTAATAAAAATTAAAACTTAGTAGTGAACCAAATATATATACAATATAATTTAACACTGATTAAATATAAATAAATAACTAATATAATTATTTTATTCTGGAAATTTTACAGTAAATAGATATAAATATTATTTACAAGTCTTGTATAGAGACCATTAATTATTTCATAGTGATTTAATTAATAAAAATCTGAAACAATGAAATTAAACAGTCATTTGGATACATTAACCCACAGTTTTAAAATATAACTAAAATATCTAAAATATTTATTAAATCCTAAAAATTTAACAGTAATTAGATTACATAATTACCTACAAATTATGTATAGATCATAACAAGTAATTCCTAATGAATTAAATTCTAACAATTAAAACAGAATATATAATACTGTGGAATTTACACAAAAAAACTGCATTAATGCCACCAGTTAAATGCTTAATAATTACGAATAAATTATATAAAAATCTGACATAATTAATATAGATTCTACACTAATGACTCTAATCATTAGGCTAATAATTTAGATCGTAGTTAGCATCAATTAATCATTAATTAAATCATTACACAGCCATATAATTACACAAATAATTCAACAATGAATAACCTAATTGTTGCAAACAAAACACACGTGTCAGAGGACACGTGGGTGGTCGGGGCAATACCTCGCCATGCCGCAGGGGGGTGGCTCGCCGACGAGGGGGTCGCACCGACGAGGGGGGGGTCGCCGGATCGGGGCCGGTCGGCTGCAGCGAGCGCGGGAGGGCCGGCTGCACGCACGGAAGGCCGGGGCGCGCGCTTCCGTCGCCCGATGGCGGGGCTTAGTCCGAAGGGGGGGTCGGGATTGGAGAGAGAGAGGGATAGGGTGGCGGTGAGGATGGGAAGAGGTGGAGGCTTGTGGAGGAAATTATTAGGGTTAGGTTTGAGAGAAGTTGCTTAGATATATATGCATGGATGAGATCCAAAGGCTTAGGAATTCCTAATGGGTTGGGCCTAGGTTAGGGTTAGTTAGTTTGCCCATGGGCTGAGCTAAGGTTGGGTTTGGAATAAATGAAATGGATTTGGGTTTTGCTCAAGTTGTAATGCCATAACTAAAAGTATAGATATAATACATATACTCCAATAATAAAAACTGATGAATAGTAATACTTTATATATATAAGTATATATATATAAATAATCTAGAAAAAATCTAAATGAGTCTAAGGTTAGAGTTAACTTAAGTTTAGTCTTAGGGTTAAGGGTGAGGGTTATAATACAATGCACACACAAACTTTGCATATATATACATATATAACATATTTTTCTAAACTATATATATTCAATTTAACAATTAGGGTAAAAGCATTTTATTTAACGAATAACAAAATTTTGTAACAAAATATAAATAATAATAAATATAAAAAAATATAATATTTGAGGGGTTTGACATTCTCCCCAACTTATTAAAATTTCGTCCTCGAAATTAAAGCAAGCTGGGATAAAAGAAATCACACAATCATCATTCTAAATCTTAGGAAATTACAACTAAGTTAAGCAAAATCTAGAGAGTGAATATTAGCAGAATTTAGTCATACCAGACGCCTCACGAAGGTATGGAAAATGCTCCATAATAGAATCTTTCAGCTCCCAAGTCGATTCGCCTGGAGAATGGTGTTTCCACGCAACTCGGACTAGTCGAATGGTCTTCCCCTTCAACACTTTCTCTCTGCGGTCTAGGATCTCCACAGGCTGCTCCTCGTAGGACAAAGTCGGTCCCACTGTGATCTCTGAATGATCAAGTACGTGGTTAGGTTCTGCCACATACTTCCTCAACTGGGAGACATGAAATACATCATGGACGCCTTCCAATGACTGCGAAAGTGCCAATCTGTATGCAACCTCGCCAACTTTCTTCAACACATCGAACGGTCCGATGTACCTTGGGCTGAGCTTTCCTCTGACTCCAAATCTGATTGTACCTCTAGTCGGGGAGATTCTCAAGAACACATGATCTCCTTCCTTGAACTCAAGAGGTCGCCTATGAGTGTCTGCCCACTGTTTCTGTCGGTCTTGTGCTGCTCGTAGATGTCCCTGAATCTTTTTGACTTTATCTACTGTACGAGTCACCAACTCTGGTCCCAATATCTGCCTCTCGCCTACATCACCCTAACATGCTGGCGATCGACACTTCCTTCCGTACAATGCTTCAAAAGGGGCCATCTGGATACTTGCCTGGTAGCTATTATTATAAGAAAACTCTACCAAATGCAAGTGATCCTCCCAGGATCCTCCAAAATCTAATATACAAGCTCTCAACATGTCCTCCAACGTCTGAATGGTACGCTCTGACTGTCCGTCTGTCTGAGGGTGATAAGCTGTGCTGAACTTCAGTCTTGTGCCCAGACTTTCCTGCATGCTCTTCCAGAAGTGCGATGTGAATCTCGTATCTCGATCGGAGACTATACTGACTGGTACTCCATGTAATCGCACTACCTCCTTCATATATAAGTCTGCCAATACCTCTGTAGATTGCCCCACTCGGAATGGTATAAAATGAGCAGACTTCAATAATCTGTCCACAATCACCCAAACTGAATCTCGTCTAGCTGGGCTCCTCGGAAATCCCGTAACGAAATCCATAGTGATGTGCTCCCACTTCCACTCAGGTATCGAAAGCGGTTGCAACAATCCTGCGGACCTCTGATGCTCAGCCTTGACTTGCTGACACACCAAGCACTTTGCTACAAATTGTGCTATTCCACGCTTCATTCCATGCCACCAGTAGTGCTGTCTCAGGTCCCTGTACATCTTCGTACCTCCTGGATGAATAGAATAAGTCGAGCTATGAGCCTCTGTCATCAGCTCCTGCCTGATCTCTCCATTAGGAACATAGAGGCGATCTTCGCACCTCAAGGTCCCATCTTCGTGAATCCTCAATCCAGTCTGCAGTCCTTGCTCTGTCCTCTGTCGAAGCCTCTGATATCTGGCATCTGTCGGTAAGGTCGCCTTGATCCGCTCTACTAGTGAAGACTGAACCTGAATATTCATCATCTGTTGTAATACCTGTGTTCGTATTACGTATTTTGGGATACGTATACGTATTTTATTCTGTATTGCATGATTCCTTGTTTAGCTCTCGGCTTGGTTTAACTCTCGGTTTGGGTTGGCTTGGTTCGGCCGGCCCAATGCTTGGTTCATCATGGGCCAAGGATGGAACACCTTAGCCTATGCTTCTCCTTCATTTCCACCACAACCCCCCCTCTTTATTATCTCCACCAACCTTCTCTCTCCTCCATAATTCTCATTTACTTCTCCTTCCCCCACCATTACTCTTCTCCACCAACCAAGAACACCATAGGCAAGTGCAACTTGCTTCCACAAGAGAACTCCTTTTGATGGTTTCATTAGCTTCTCCTCATGATTCTAAACCACATTAGAACTTGTCATTTTCTATTTTGAGGCTTTAATTCTTGTAGATCTAGAGTTTTGCTATTTTCGGATTTTTGGTGTTTTGATCTATCAAACTTGCTTGTTTTCAAGTTTTGATGGTTCCATGTTTTAGAGAATTTCATTCTACCCAATTTTGACCTTTGGAAAGTTGGATTCGGACTTGTTTTGACCAAGATTTGGATAATTGAAGCTTAGATTCAACTTTAGAGTTCTTGCTGTTCTTGCCATTTGGAGAAGACAGTGAACAGTGAGCTAGCTTTTTAGCTTACGCCGCTGACTTGGGTACGCTGCTCTTTAGCGA
The DNA here is from genome assembly GCA_029216955.1 of Iris pallida. Classification (NCBI taxonomy): domain Eukaryota; kingdom Viridiplantae; phylum Streptophyta; class Magnoliopsida; order Asparagales; family Iridaceae; genus Iris; species Iris pallida. The sequence continues at coordinate 3,685,723 of JANAVB010011999.1, read as the reverse complement.
GCGTACGCTGACTTGGGTACGCTGCCCTTTAGCGAGCGTACGCTGACTTGGGTACGCTGCTCTTTAGCGAGCGTACGCTGACTTGGGTACGCTGCTCTTTAGCGAGCGTACGCTGACTTGGGTACGCTGCTCTTTAGCGTGCGTACGCTAGCCTTGATACGCTACCTGCTGGCAGCGTGTCTTTTGCGTACGCTAGCGTGAGCGTGCCCTAGACCCTTTCGTACGCTAGCTCAAGCGTACGCAGTCTTGAGCGTGCGCTAGCTTGAGCGTACGCTGACCTGTAGCTTGAGCGTGCCCTGGTGTACGCTGACCCTTGCGTACGCTTCCCATTGGAAGTGTATGGACCCTTTGGTACGCTAGCTCGAGCGTACGCAGACCTGATGCGTACGCTAGCTTGAGCGTACGCGTGCCTTGGTACGCTAGCTTAAGCGAGCAAGGTGTACCCTGGCCTGAGCATAGTTTGACCTGAGCGTATGGCCTTTGGCTGACTTGGTCTCATGTCAGCGTGTCAGATTTGGTTTTATTTTCCTTTAGCTTGGCTCTTTTATAGCCCTGTATATTGATATTTTATTAGATATTTTACGCCCATTTTATATCCTTACGCCTTTTGTCCTGAACTTGATAATTGCGAATTTACTTGATATGTTTGGAATTGACAATTGATCATGACCTGATAGTGGCCCGTCGTGGCGCACTCCTGACAAGTACACTTGACCTGATAACCTGACATGTTATACCTTGATAAGCTGTTGCGACGGCTACCTGACATGACATGACCTGTATAATAACCTGGACACCGTGGGCGATTGTGCTTGTATAAATAATCCAGTCTTGTCTTACATCATGTCTAGGAGGGGACTCCTGAGTACCACAGTCAGGAGTACCTATTGAAATAAACTAAGGGCTAATAACTAGATTAATACATTAGTCATGAAGAGATTTCCCAGCTACAGGCAATCCCGTTACCTGGGCACGCCTTGGGATCTGTAGCCTGCCGTTGAGTAGGCCACATTTCCAGCACACTGTCATATGTTGCACCCTTCAAGCTACCTAAGGGTACATTCGTTTTCTGGACGATGTACCCACCTGAATTCAACTCTAATCTTTTAACCCGAGGAACCTGGATGGTCTGCAGGGCTTGTGGCTGTAGAATAATCTCACTGCATCTTGTTAGTAATTAGGCTTGTGATAACCCTAGTTAGTTAAAGTATCAAGCCGTAGTTCTTGCTTGACCGTGAAGTGATTGGATGGAGTCTAACCAGTCTAGTCTTGCCCTGACCCTGTTCTAGACTATTGAATGACCAGAATGCTTGTATTTATTTTACCGATAAATGGTGAGAATTCCAAGTTCTGTTCAGACGAAGGGTTACAACCCCGGTCCTTGTTTGGTTTACGGGTTGTAACCTGGTTATCTGAATAGTTCCATGGTTATCTCGTCGTATATCATCCTGGTGTATTTTCTTTATTTCCAGTTCTTACTTTTATTTATATCTTGTGCTGATTGCTGGTTTTAGTTTTTAAGTGAAGCCTCCTTTGTGGCACTTGCTCTTTTTGGGGTCTGACCCAGCTGGTTTTGTGTGGCCAGATTTCGGAGCAGCTCCAGAGGATCTACCGACCTTCCAGCCAGATGGTGGCCACTAAACGGAACCCTGGCAACGAGTGGGTTATTTTTGGCTCTTCTACTCTATTGTAAAAATATTCTTTTGAGGCGTTTAGCCGAGAGCACCTGTTTAGCTCGATTGCATTTACTTACTGTCTGCCTACGGGCTGTAACATGATTGACAAATCCTAGGGTTGATCATGTATGACTAAACTCTTGCTAGTCCTAACATTTTGTAACGACTAGCTTCATGATCAGCTGAATATGTAATATTTGGGACGCCTTATTATTGTATATTTAATGTTCATACATCTTGTGACTCTTACTTACTTGCTTATGATTGAGACATTAGGCTTGTTCACGACCTTAAGAGACTGTTGGCTTGTAGATAAACCCTCATGTATCCTAGACAGCCGTGACCGTATAGCGAGATGGAATCCATTTCAATATACGTAGCTGGCTATGTCTGCCCCAGCTCTCCAGTATTCTGGTTCTGGGGCGTGACATGGTTTAAGTGGTGGCCCATGTAGGTCTTGTAAATAAAGATATGTGAGGGTTTATCGAATAGATGTCTCAATCGGTATTCGTCCTTGATCTCTGCTCGTATCTTCTGAATCCCTGGATTCTTGTCCTGATCATATGCTTGTATCGTTGATCTGTCCTGGTCCTTCCTTATTGTTCCCTATGTCGTCTTCTTCAGCGGCATTGTTCGTGGTCCTACGGACCAGCAAGGTGGAGCACCTCCCGCGGACCGGCAGCAACCTGGAGATCAAGTCCAGCATTCCGGAGTAGCTTCCAGAGTCGTGCCCTCTGATGGAGAACCACCAGTCCAGCCAGTTCAGCCTGCCGAGCCTGATGATAGCACTTTGGTAGGTCTCGTCAGGACCTTGATAGCTTCTCAAGATCGTCGTGGAGATGCCTTACAACAGGCAGTGGCGGATGCTTTGACTAGAGGTGGTCATCCAGGGAACAGCGCAGCCAACAGCTTCAAACGCTTGAACCCTCCATTCTTTGACGGTAGTGAAGATGCTATCGCAGTAGATGCTTGGCTTCAGGACACTGAGGTGATTCTCGAAGCAGCCAGGACTCCAGAGAATGAGAAGGTGGCCGTTGTGCGCCTGCAGTTGTTAGATCTTGCCCGCAGCTGGTGGGCAGCACAGGCCGTTGGATTAGCAGCACCCATTACTTGGGCAGTATTCAGAGAGAGATTCCAGACCAAGTATTTCGATGCCGTGGCTCGGTATGATCTGCAGACGAGGTTTATCAATCTGAAGCAGATGGGCAGGACGGTCGATGGATATGCGGCCGAGTTTTCCAGACTTAGTCGGTTTGCTCCCACTTTGGTGGCAACCGAATATGATAGAGCCCAGCGGTTCCAGCAGGGACTTCACCTGGAGATCTTATTGGCAGTTGAGCAGTTTGAGCATCAGACTTTTGATGCAGTCTTGAGAGCAGCCCAGAGGCATGAGTATACCTCCCAGAGGATTATGGATAGGGCCGGGGGTCGGAAGAGATCTCACGGCCAGATGAATCAGTCTTCAGCACCAGCCCCGGCAGCCAGGGCCTTGACTATTGGAACTCCGAGGCGGACGGCCTCAGTAACGTCGGTTCAGCATTCCACTCCGACGCACCCTCAGCAGCAGCAGCAGAAGCAGAAGCAATCTTCCGCAGTGGGTTGTTCTCATTGTGGGAAGCCAGGCCATGTGGTGGCAGAATGTCGCAGGGCACAAGGATTGTGTCTGGCTTGTGGAGCACCAGACCATAGGGTTGGATCCTGCCCGAATAGAGGTGGTTCATCATCGTCCAACCTTTCTAGCTCTTCGGTGAGAGGACCAGCTCCGGTCCAGCAGTAGCAGTATCCATTGCCGAGGCCCTTGCCGCCTCAGACCCAAGTGTTCCAGCAGCAGAACCCCCAGCAGTATGAACAAGTCCAAGCCCAGAGTCAGAGCAGGCAGCAAGGATTTCAGCAGAGGGGACCAGCACCCCGAGGGTACGGTCAGGCTATGGTGATGACCGTGGAGGAAGGATTGGCACTAGGAGAGGTAGTGGCAGGTACTATTCTCGTCAACTCCTTTCCAGCTTCAGCTTTATTTGATTCTGGTGCATCGCATTCATTTATGTCCGCACGATTCACAACACGGGTAGGATTGGAGCTCGAGTCATTATCAGTAAGGCTTAATATACTTACTGGTAACGGACTTGTGGGAGTAGATAGAGTGTTTTGCTCGTGTCGGATCGTAGTTAGCGGTAGAGAATTCCCCGCTAGATTGATAGAGTTCTCGATGGCCGATTATGATGTGGTCCTATGGATGGATTGGTTGAGGAACCAGTATGCTAGGATAGACTGCCACATTGGCAGGGTTGTTTTCAGCATTCCAGGCGAGCCGGAGTTTTCTTTCTCCCGAGGCGAAGTTGAGTCATCTCCTCCAGTATTGCGGATGGCAGTAGCAGCAGTTCAGTTGCCCAGGATAGTCAAGGAGTTTCCAGATGTTTTCCCAGAAGAACTTCCAGTTATGCCTCCGGAGCGGAAGATCGAGTTCACTATAGACTTGATTCCCGGGACAGCCCCAGTGTCAGAGAGAGTCTACAGGATGGCGCCTTCAGAATTGAAGATATTGTACAAGATGATTGAAGAACTCAGAACCAAGGGATTCATTCGTGCTAGTGGATCACCTTGGGGAGCCCCGATGCTTCTTGTGAAAAAGAAGGATGGTACGTCCAGGTTATGTGTTGATTATCGTACCTTGAATTCGGTGACAATCAAGAACAGATATCCTCTCCCAAGGATAGATGACTTGTTTGATCAACTCAAGGGGGCTTCAGTATTCTCGAAGATTGATTTGCGCTCAGGTTATCATCAGATCAGAGTCAGAGAGCAGGACATCCCGAAGACAGCTTTTAGATCGAGATATGGGCATTAGGAATTCCTTGTTATGCCTTTTGGAGCAACCAATGCGCCGGCAGTATTCATGGACCTCATGAATCGCATCTTCATGCCTTACTTGGATCAGTTTGTGATCGTGTTCTTGGATGACATCCTGGTCTACAACAAGAGTGAGGCAGAGCATGAGCAGCATCTCCGTATAGTTCTTTAGATCCTCAGAGAGCACCAGTTGTATGCCAAGTTCAGTAAATGCAAGTTCTGGCTCGATCGCATTTCGTACTTGGTTCATATCATCACCATAGGAGGTGTAGAAGTGGATCCCCAGAAGATTGTAGCTATTGAGTCATGGCCAGTACCCGGCACAGTTGCAGAGGTTCGTAGTTTTCTTGGATTGGCCGGCTACTACCGGCGGTTTGTTTCGGATTTTGCTCGAATTTCAGCGCCATTGACGCAGTTGACCCGCAAGAATGCACAGTTTGCTTGGACAGCAGAGTGTCAGAGTTCTTTTGAGCAGTTGAAGCAAGGATTGATAACAGCTTCTATTCTCACGCTTTCAGATAGAACCGGAGGATTTTTAGTGTATTATGATGCTTCAGGCAGAGGTTTAGGATGTGTTCTGATGCAGCATAGAAAGGTAATAGCTTATGCGTCACGACAACTTCGTGATCATGAGAGGAATTACCCAACCCATGACTTGGAGCTGGCAGCAGTGGTGTTTGCACTTAAGTTATGGAGGCACTACTTGTACGGAGATAGGGTAGAGATTTTCACCGACCACAAGAGCCTGAAGTATGTTTTCACCCAGAAGGATCTTAACATGCGTCAGAGGAGGTGGCTGGAGCTTCTTGTGGATTATGATGTCAGCTTGCAGTATCATCCTGGGAAGGCCAATGTCGTAGCAGATGCATTGAGCAGGAGAGCCGGAGCTTATTTCCTAACAGCGCAACCAGAGCTGTTAGCAGATCTTCAGAAGATGGGTATTGAAGTTGTTCTCCCTTCCAGTGTGGCGTTGACGGCCAGCATGCAAGTTCAGTCCACTATAGTCGAGAGGATCCGGATGGCGCAGTCGGCAGATTCCAAGCTTCAGCGACTCAGAGCAGAGTGTGAAGCAGGTCGAAGACCAGAGTTATGTATTCATGAGGATGGTATACTTCGACATGGTAAGCGTCTTTGTGTACCCAGTGGAGATATCAGACAGGAGATCATGTCAGAGGCGCACAGTTCTCAGTATTCCATCCATCCTGGCAGTATGAAGATGTACCGTGATATCCGTCAGCACTTCTGGTGGAATGGCATGAAGTGGGAGATAGCTCAGTTTGTCTCTCGGTGTTTGGTTTGCCAACAAGTTAAAGCCGAACATCAGAGACCGGCTGGACTTCTTCAGCCCTTACCGATTCCAGAATGGAAGTGAGAGCATGTGACCATGGATTTTGTGACTGGACTACCTAGATCCCCAGCTGGTAGAGATGCTATCTGGATTATAGTTGACAGGCTCACGAAGGTGGCTCACTTTCTTCCATTCAGAGTTGGTCAGTCGACAGCTCAGTTAGCAGAGATGTACCTCAGGCAGATTGTCAGATTGTATGGTATTCCAGTCAGTATCACCTCGGACCGAGATTTAAGATTTACGTTGCACTTTTGGCGTAGCTTGTAAGAGAGTTTGGGAACTCATCTCCAGTTCAGTTCAGTATATCACCCGCAGACAGATGGCCAGTCGGAGCGCACGATCCAGACTCTTGAAGACATGTTACGGTCTTGCACACTTGACTTCGGTGGTTTATGGGAAGATCACTTGCACCTGGTGGAATTCTCGTACAATAACAGTTTCCAGGCCAGTATCCAGATGGCACCGTTCGAGGCACTGTATGGTAGGAAGTACAGATCCCCGCTAGCCTGGGATGATGTTGGAGAGAGACAGATGCTCGGTCCAGAAATGATTGCCCAGACCGTTGAAGTGGTCAGGCGAGTCAGAGATCATCTTCGAGTTGCCCAAGATCGCCAGCGCCATTGGGCCGATTCTCATCGGCGCCCTCTCGAGTTTTCGGTCGGCGATCATGTATTCCTGACGATTTCGCCTAACCGTGGCGTCATTCGTTTTGGCGTACGGGGCAAGCTTAGTCCTAGGTATATAGGACCGTTTGACATTCTGGAGCGAGTAGGAGATGTATCCTATCGTCTCACTCTTCCGTCGTCGCTAAGCGAGGTGCATGACGTATTCCATGTATCCCAATTACGACGGTACATCCCGGACCCGAGCCACATCCTGGATCATTCAGAATTGGTTGTTGGTACCAACCTTTCATATGAGGAGAGGCCCGTGTCTATATTGGACCGGAGAGAGAAGATCCTCAAGAACAAGACTATCAAGTTAGTCCGAGTTGCTTGGGGTCATCACTCTTTGGGGGAGTCAACGTGGGAGCGTGAGGATGATATCCGATCGCGATATCCCGACTTGTTTGACTCTTGAGGTTCTTATGCCTCATGCCTTCGATTCCTTGCTTGAATGAGTGATTGTATGCCTAGTTATAGCTTGCATGTGATTAATATAGCTTGTCATTGCTCCTCTAGCCTCTTGATTAAATTCCGAGGACGGAATTCTTTTAAGGTGGGTAGAGTTGTAATGCCTGTGTTCGTATTACGTATTTTGGGATACGTATACATATTTTATTCTGTATTGCATGATTCCTTGTTTAGCTCTCGGCTTGGTTTAACTCTCGGTTTGGGTTGGCTTGGTTCGGCCGGCCCAATGCTTGGTTCATCATGGGCCAAGGATGGAACACCTTAGCCTATGCTTCTCCTTCATTTCCACCACAATCCCCCCTCTTTATTATCCCCACCAACCTTCTCTCTCCTCCATAATTCTCATTTACTTCTCCTTCCTCCACCATTACTCTTCTCCACCAACCAAGAACACCATAGGCAAGTACAACTTGCTTCCACAAAAGAACTCCTTTTGATGGTTTCATTAGCTTCTCCTCATAATTCTAAACCACATTAGAACTTGTCATTTTCCATTTTGAGGCTTTAATTCTTATAGATCTAGAGTTTTGCTATTTTCAGATTTTTGGTGTTTTGATCTATCAAACTTGCTTGTTTTCAAGTTTTGATGGTTCCATGTTTTAGAGAATTTCATTCTACCCAATTTTGACCTTTGGAAAGTTGGATTCGGACTTGTTTTGACCAAGATTTGGACAATTGGAGCTTAGATTCAACTTTAGAGTTCTTGCTGTTCTTGCCATTTGGAGAAGACAGTGAACAGTGAGCTAGCTTTTTAGCTTACGCCGCTGACTTGGGTACGCTGCTCTTTAGCGAGCGTACGCTGACTTGGGTACGCTGCTCTTTAGCGAGCGTACGCTGACTTGGGTACGCTGCTCTTTAGCGTGCGTATGCTAGCCTTGATACGCTGCCTGTTGGCAGCGTGTCTTTTACGTACGCTAGCATAAGCGTGCCCTAGACCCTTTCGTACGCTAGCTCAAGCGTACGCAGTCTTGAGCGTACGCTAGCTTGAGCGTACGCTGACCTGTAGCTTGAACGTGTCCTGGTGTACGCTAACCCTTGCGTACGCTTCCCATTGGAAGTGTATGGACCCTTTGGTACGCTAGCTCGAGCGTACGCAGACCTGATGCGTACGCTAGCTTGAGCGTACGCGTGCCTTGGTACGCTAGCTTAAGCGAGCAAGGTGTACCCTGGCCTGAGCATAGTTTGACCTGAGCGTATGGCCTTTGGATGACTTGGTCTCATGTCAGCGTGTCAGATTTGGTTTTATTTTCCTTTAGCTTGGCTCTTTTATAGCCCTGTATATTGATATTTTATTAGATATTTTACGCCCATTTTATATCCTTACGCCTTTTGTCCTGAACTTGATAATTACGAATTTACTTGATATGTTTGGAATTGACAATTGATCATGACCTGATAGTGGCCCGTCGTGGCGCACTCCTGACAAGTACACTTGTCCTGATAACCTGACATGTTATACCTTGATAAGCTGTTGCGACGGCTACCTGACATGACATGACCTGTATAATAACCTGGACACCGTGGGCGATTGTGCTTGTATAAATAATCCAGTCTTGTCTTGCATCATGTCTAGGAGGGGACTCCTGAGTACCACGGTCAGGAGTACCTATTGAAATAAACTAAGGGCTAATAACTAGATTAATACATTAGTCATGAAGAGATTTCCCAGCTACAGGCAATCCCGTTACCTGGGCACGCCTTGGGATCTGTAGCCTGCCGTCGAGTAGGGCACATTTCCAGCACACTGTCATGTGTTGCACCCTTCAAGCTACCTAAGGGTACATTCGTTTCCTGGACGATGTACCCACCTGAATTCAACTCTAATCTTTTAACCCGGGAAACCTGGATGGTCTGCAGGGCTTGTGGCTGTGGAATAATCTCACTGCATTTTGTTAGTAATTAGACTTATGACAACCCTAGTTAGTTAAAGTATCAAGCCGTAGTTCTTGCTTGGCCGTGAAGTGATTGGATGGAGTCTAACCAGTCTAGCTTGCCCTGACCCTGTTCCAGACTATTGAATGACCAGAATGCTTGTATTTATTTTACCGATAAATGATGAGAATTCCAAGTTCTGTTCAGACGAAGGATTACAACCCCGGTCCTTGTTTGGTTTACGGGTTGTAACCTGATTATCTGAATAGTTCCATGGATATCTCATCGTATATCATCCTGGTGTATTTTCTTTATTTCCAGTTCTTACTTTTATTTATATCTTGTACTGATTGCTGGTTTTAGTTCTTAAGTGAAGCCTCCTTTGTGGCACTTGCTCTTTCTGGGGTCTGACCCAGCTGGTTTTGTGTGGCCAGATTTTGGAGCAGCTCCAGAGGATCTACCGACCTTCCAGCCAGATGGTGGCCACTAGACGGAACCCTGGCAACGAGTGGGTTATTTTTGGCTCTTCCACTCTATTGTAAAAATATTCTTTTGAGGCGTTTAGCCGACGAGCACCTGTTTAGCTCGATTGCATTTACTTACTGTCTGCCTACGGGCTGTAACATGATTGACAAATCCTAGGGTTGATCATGTATGACTAAACTCTTGCTAGTCCTAACATTTTGTAACGACTAGCTTCATGATCAGCTGAATATGTAATATTTGGGACGCCTTATTATTGTATATTTAATGATCATACATCTTGTGACTCTTACTTACTTGCTTATGATTGAGACACTAGGCTTGTTCACGACCTTAAGAGACTGTTGGCTTGTAGATAAACCCTCATGTATCCTAGACAGCCGTGACCGTATAGCGAGATGGAATCCATTTCAATATACGTAGCTGGCTATGTCTGCCCCCGCTCTCCAGTATTCTGGTTCTGGGGCGTGACATCTGTGCAACTCCTCCAGGCCTAACAACTTCAATGCCCATCTTTTCCAAGTCATAAAGCAACTCCTTTTGTGATGTCAAGAAATGTGCCATAGGCCTCCGGCTCAATGCATCTGCTACTGAATTAGCCTTCCCTGGATGGTACTGTAACTCGATATCAAAATCTGCCATCAACTCAAGCCAACGCCTCTATCTCAAATTTAAATCCTTCTGAGTATAGACATACTTGAGGCTCTTATGATCTGTATATACCTCCACTGTTTCTCTATACAAATAATGCCTCCAAAGCTTCAAGGCAAATATCACCGCCGCAAGCTCTAAGTCGTGCGTGGGGTAATTATTCTCATGGGTCCTCAACTGCCGAGAACCATATGCAACTACCTTCCCATGCTGCATCAATACGCATCATAATCCCTTTCCGGATGCATCACTATAGATGACAAAACCTCCTGATCCCGATGGAATGGTCAAAACTGGTGCAGTAGTAAGGCGCTTCTTCAAATCATCAAAAGCAGCTTGGCACTCTTCCGTCCACTCGAACTTCTGATCCTTGCGAGTCAACTTTGTCATGGGCTCCGCAATTCTTGCAAAATTCTCTACGAACCTCCGGTAATATCCGGCAAGCCCTAGAAAACTTCGCACCTCTGAAACATCGGTTGGAGTTGGCCACGACTCCACTGCTGATATCTTCGTCGGATCCACTTCTATGCCTTTCCCTGAGATAACATGTCCAAGAAATGAAACATGATCTAGCAGAAATTCACACTTACTCAGCTTTGCATATAACTTCTGATGCCTCAAGACCTCCAGCACCTTCCTCAAGTGATCCTCATGCTCTTCATGGTTCTTTGAATACACCAAAATGTCGTCGATAAATACTACGACAAATTTATCAAGATATTCATGGAATACTCTATTCATTAAATTCATGAACACAGCAGGTGCATTAGTCAAACCAAAGGGCATTACTAAGAACTCGTAATGACCATACCGAGTCTTGAATGCCGTCTTCTGAATGTCTTCTCTCCGAACCTTCACTTGATGGTATCCCGATCTCAGATCAATCTTCGAGAATACCTGGGCTCCTGTCAGCTGGTCAAATAGATCATCAATTCTGGGCAGGGGATACTTGTTCTTGATCGTCACAGCCTTAAGAGCCCTATAATCAATGCACATGCGAACTGTTCCATCTTTCTTTGGCACAAACAAGACCGGGGCTCCCTATGGTGATGCACTTGGTCTGATAAACCCCTTGTCTTACAACTCCAGCAACTGCACCTTCATTTCATCCAGCTCCTTCTTCGCCAGTCGATAGACATTTGAAGAGATTGGTACCGCTCCTGGTATGAGCTCAATGGTGAACTCAACCTCTCTGTCGGGTGGTAGACCCGGCAGATCATCGGGAAAGACATCAGAAAACTCATCAATGATCGGTGGCGGGGCAACCTCCATCGCCATGCAAGCTCTATGATACTGAGATACTCCCTTCTCAATGCTTTTTCTCTGAAATTCAAACTCCGACTGACCTGGCGGTCTAAATATAGCACAACCCTTGTGGCAGTCCAATATAGCATGATATTGACTAAGCCAATCCATACCCAGTACTACGTCGAAATTTGGCATGGGTAATACCAAAAGTCGAGCTCTCATCTCTCGGCCACAAATAACTACCGAACAGGTTCTACATGTACTAGTCACAGGTACTATACCCCCACCAGTAATAATTTTCCAACACTTAGGCATAGTAGAAGTAGCTATCCTATGCACAGCTACAAATCTAGATGATATAAATGATAAGGTGGCACCAGAATCAAATAACACTGTAGCAGGCAATGAACCTACTAAAATAGTACCTGTGATAGCCTCACCTTCGGTTCCATCTTCTCCCTGAGTGAGAGCAAAAATCTGTCCTTGCTTCTTGTTTCCTGCCTGCTGCTTGGCTTTCTCAAACTGTGCTGACTGTGAAGGGAGTATAGGTCCTCTCTGCTGACCTCCTGGTACTGGTGGCTTCTGTCCTCCTGCTGGTACAATGGCTCCCCGAACCGGGCAATCTCGAGCCTGATGCTGGCCCGATCCGCAAGCTAAGCAAGTACCCAGCATCCTTCTGCACTCTCTCTGTAAGTGTCCCTTCCTGCCACAGTAATGGCAAGTCGGAAGCTCCTTAGACTGGTAGGGTCCAGTCTTCTGCTGATGCTGGTGATGTCCCATAGGTCTCTTGATAGGACCTCCTTGCTGCATCTTCGTCTACACTGGCTGGTTCTTCTGCTGGTTCAGCTTCCCCTTGCTAATTGTCTCTTGAATCCTGGCCTCCGTCAGCAACTCAGCATAAGAGATTCGGGACTGAGAGCTAGTATAATGCTGTAGCTCCTGCCTCAGCCCGTTGTGAAATCTCTTGGCCTTCTCCAGATCATTGGTTATCAGTACCTCTCCATACTTGCTGAGTCGACTGAACTCCGAGTCATACTCGTCCACAGTCTTGTTCCCCTGCTCCAGATGCAAAAACTGGTTGTATAAGGCATTCTTCACAGTAGTAGGGAAATACTTCTTATTAAAGAACTCCAGAAACTGCTCCCACGACTGACGAGTACCCAACTGACGCTCCATAGAATCCCACCAGTGATGGGCATTCCTCTCCAGCTGAGTTCTTACGCCAGTCATCCATAAATCTTCTGGCAACTGAGATGCCTGCAATTTCTTCTTGGTGCTGGTGATCCAATTAGTGGTCTCCTCCGGACTCTCATTTCCCTTATAAGGTTTGGGGTCCATCTGCACGTAGTCCTTCACTGAACCTACCCGTGCTGGTCTCACGGGAGCTAGTGTCGGAGCTGGTGCAGGTGATGGTGCTGTCATCCTCTCCATAGCTGCCAGAAATCCCTGTCTCATCTCAGCAGCTTCCCGTCTTTGTTCAGCAGCTACCTGCCTCTGCTCAGCTGCTTCTTGCCTCTGTTCCGCTGCTTGCTGTCTCTGCTCTTGCATTATCATGTGCATGAACTGAAACATCTGTGCCTGACTGTCTTGTGGCACAGCCGGGGGCACTCCATGTGGTGTCTGAGGGTACTGCGGGGGAGGAGGGGGTACCCCAGTCGGTTGTGCACCAACTGGCTGAGACGTCTGCCCTGGTAGCATAGGGTGGGTTGGAACTACCCTTGCGGACTGCTCATCCGTACCAGATGACTGGTTGTCTCTACCGGCAGCGGTACGTCCACTCCTTAGATTCATGATTCTGCAGAAATAAGATAGAAGGAATTGAGAATAGGACGGAAACAAACGAGATGCAAAAGAATTTGTTCAAGGTTAATCAAGAATGATATAGTCAAGTATGGATGAGACCCTACATTCTAAACCTAATTTGCAGGCTTGTTCGGTACAGTAACGTAACCAAACAAATTTTATAACCTTCACGGGCCACCACTAAAAACATGTCACGCCCCAGTTCCAAATAATCGGATTGGGAACATGTGGCATACCAGCTGTACAATCTAGCATAGCTAAACCCAATTTAATGGACTATGATTCGATTGTAGTACGCTGAAGTATAACTAATAAGTAACATCACAGGCAGGTAAACTAGTCTCATCCATGAAATAATGTAATAGATAACTGAATGGAAAATCTACAGTACCACAGAATCCAAATGTCAACTATGGCTAGAGGAGAACAATCCACTAAAAGTAAATGAGTACATCTGGAATAAAATAAAGAAGCAAAAGAAATAAACAGAATACTGGAAATGGAACCCACGTCTGAAGATGTAGCTAGCCTCCAGAGGATCAAGGCTGTGGCTCCACCTCAAAGTCGTCGTCAACAAGTCCCTCTACTCCGTAATCAGCCGGGAACGAGTACTCGTCGAGCTCTGGAAAAGATACCAGGTCCTTAGAGGGACATAACAAATACACAGAAAAGGACATGGAAGAATAAACTAAGCAGTAATGTAAAAGTAACTAGTAAGAATGCCACCCAGTTTTTCCCTAACCAAACAAGGACAGGAAATACAAGGAAACAATAGGGTGTTCTAACCATCTATGTGTAAATGCACTCGAGACATCTCTAGTGGCACATGAGAGGGGAAGAAGAAGAAGAAACTGCCACCAAGCGTCCTACGGTTTGAGGAACGAGGGGCTACGAGCATCCAGCGTCCATTGGAAACAAAAATTCTCATACACCACTAGTAGACTCTCCCCATCCAATGTACTCGTACCGTATACGCGGTGCGAACAATATGCAAGACGTCATAGTAAATATAATGTAACTAAACCAAACTGCTAACAGACTCAAGTTCATATGTTAAGGGCCAGTCAACACAAAACCTCTACACTCAACTCACTCCTATGTGATACGTGACTGAGACAGTGTCAAGTTTATACTAACTCTATACAAGGTAGTCATCAATGGAGACGAGTGCACACAATAGCAAGAACTGGTCAAATGTAAATACTGCATAGTAAATGTCAAGCAAGGTGTACTTGCCTGTGTCCAGCAACTGAGTATCCGGGTCCAAAATAGAGTCCGAGTTCCGCGAAGCAAATAACCCTATATAAGCATTAACTATAATTAATTACTAATTAGCCAAATTAAACAATACATTTAATTTCTATTTAATCAATAATTAATATCAAACAATTATTACTAGCGAATAAGTACCAATAATTATGAATAATAATAATATACAATAATAAGTATGAAGTACTTAATATTATAATTTTATATTCTGAAATTATTAATACAACTAATATATATTTAATAATTAATTAATTACTTATAAATAATTAATTAATCAATTAAATAACACATGCCTTCACAAATTCCGAATAATACCAACAAAATTTGTAAAAATCCATAAAAATCATTTTTAGTCTAATAAGCTAAATAATGACAGAAATAATAGATATATATTATTTGTAAAGATACCATAGATAGGATTTTCTTTATTTAATATATATCTATCTAATAACTAGATTAGTGCTAATAATTATAAATACTAGTTAATAAATAGTAAAAAGATCTAAATTGGGTTATAAAATACTTTTCCAGGAAAACCTACTGTAAATGATATTTTTAATATTATTTACCTAATTATAAGTAATTAAAAACATTTAACTACTCAATATATAAAATTACTATTTTAGCTATTGAAATTAGAATTAAATATTAAAAATTTACTAATAAATTGTGAAAATTATTAATTCACAGAAAATAACATTTCTCCAACCCTGACTATATATTTATGAACATTACCATAATAATTTATATTTAATAAAAATTAAAACTTAGTAGTGAACCAAATATATATACAATATAATTTAACACTGATTAAATATAAATAAATAACTAATATAATTATTTTATTCTGGAAATTTTACAGTAAATAGATATAAATATTATTTACAAGTCTTGTACAGAGACCATTAATTAATTCTTAGTGATTTAATTAATAAAAATCCGAAACAGTGAAATTAAACAGTCATTTGGATACATTAACCCACAGTTTTAAAATATAACTAAAATATCTAAACTATTTATTAAATCCTGAAAATTTAACAGTAATTAGATTACATAATTACCTACAAATTATGTATAGATCATAACAAGTAATTCCTAATGAATTAAATTCTAAAAATCAAAAACAGAATATATAATACTGTGGAATTTACACAAAAAAACTGCATTAATGCCACCAGTTAAATGCTTAATAATTACGAATAAATTATATAAAAATCTGACATAATTAATATAGAATCTACACTAATGACTCTAATCATTAGGCTAATAATTTAGATCGTAATTAGCATCAATTAATCATTAATTAAATCATTACACAGCCATATAATTACACAAATAATTCAACAATGAATAACCTAATTGTTGCAAACAAAACACACGTGTCAGAGGACACGTGGGTGGTCGGGGCAATACCTCGCCACGCCGCAGGGGGGTGGCTCGCCGATGAGGGGGTCGCGCCGACGAGGGGGGGTCGCCGGATCGGGGCCGGTCGGCTGCAGCGAGCGCGGGAGGGCCGGCTGCACGCGCGGAAGGCCGGGGCGCGCACTTCCGTCGCCCGATGGCGGGGCTTAGTCCGAAGGGGGGGGGTCGGGATTGGAGAGAGAGAGGGATAGGGTGGCGGTGAGGATGGAAAGAGGTGGAGGCTTGTGGAGGAAATTATTAGGGTTAGGTTTGAGAGAAGTTGCTTAGATATATATGCATGGATGAGATCCAAAGGCTTAGGAATTCCTAATGAGTTGGGCCTAGGTTAGGGTTAGTTAGTTTGCCCATGGGATGAGCTAAGGTTGGGTTTGGAATAAATGAAATGGATTTGGATTTTGCTCAAGTTGTAATGCCATAACTAAAAGTATAGATATAATACATATACTCCAATAATAAAAACTGATGAATAGTAATACTTTATATATATAAGTATATATATATAAATAATCTAGAAAAAATCTAAATGAGTCTAAGGTTAGAGTTAACCTAAGTTTAGTCTTAGGGTTAAGGGTGAGGGTTATAATACAATGCACACACAAACTTTGCATATATATACATATATAACATATTTTTCTAAACTATATATATTCAATTTAACAATTAGGGTAAAAGCATTTTATTTAACGAATAACAAAATTTTGTAACAAAATATAAATAATAATAAATAAAAAAAATAAAATATTTGAGGGGTTTGACACTTAGTTTTTTATCGAAAAGAGAGATTTAGGTTGGTTTTAATCAAATGGTGAATAAGTTCTGAATGGTTTTGGGATGGACGGTCTAGATTTAGGTCATCCAACGATCAGGATGGAGACATGTGGAGGGAAACGTTCCCTCCTAAAATTTGGCAATTAGCCACCAAATGCTTAGCATTTCCACCTAGCTATTTGGGACGGTAATATGAATTATTTGGAAGGAAAGTTTTAATAGTCCCAAATAGTGATCCATTTTCACAATCTGTCCCAAAAAAATAGAACTTTTTGTTACCAAGAATATAGTCGTCCCTACAACTACACTTTTAAGACTTTTTAGACTAGTGTTCCTAATAGTATCGTCCCAAAAAGACACTTTTTTGTAGTATATCATGCGTGATGATGGGGCTCAATCTATCAAAATAACAAGAGTTTACCTATTGGGTGGTTGTTTTCCCAATAAAGCCTTCTAGGGACGCTATTGTGTCAAGTTTGACACAATCTCTCCCTCTTTTGGGCTCCTTCTTACGAGCTCCTTGGTCTCCAAGCTTCTAACCTTTAGGGTGAAGATTTAGGAAGATTTTGAGAGAATTTGGAAGGATTTTGGTGGAGGAATGAGTGGGAAATGGAAGAGCATTAAAACTAGGGTTTTAAGCTCAAATTGGAGAAGGGAATGAATGAAACCTCTCTCTCAATAGTGGTGGGTCATAAAGCCCTAGTTTCTCCTATTTGAAATGTCCAAAATAACCCTTTGAGTTATTATGAAGGTTTGGTTAACCTATGAAACCTTTTAGCCTAAGTGGTTGATTAGTTCTAACCCTATTCATGACATATAATGACTTAAATGAGTCTAATTGTGTTCACCCTAGAATATAGGTTCAACTAGTCATGTTTAGTCCTATTAGGGCCACAAGTCAAGGGTCTAATAAATAGGTTAGTCAACTAATAAATGCCACAATCATATTTAAGTAATAAAAAAATACACACTATATAATTAATGTAAAAAAATGACAAAAATACCTCTATTCTGGAAATGTGGTAGTGACAATCTTACCCCCTAGAAAAGTTTTGTCCACGAAATTTAAGTTAGTTGTACTCTTCTCTAGGTCAATCCCCCAACAATCATGGTCCAAGAAGTCCTATCTAAATCATAAAATTCATTTGAAAGAAAAACAAACATACATGGTTATGGTCTTACTGGTCATGATATTACAATCTCAAATAGGATCACTATACTATTTATCACTGCATAAATCACAATCTAAGAGGTACTATTGAAATATGCAACAAGATAAAAAAAGGGCAAAACAATAACAGAAAGGCAAACCTGCTAACCCGATGGCATCGGCCTCCTCGACCGTCAACATAAAAGCCGTGTCCTGCTAGGGTATCTCCCTCTGCTGGTGCAGGCATGACGCTACACCATAGGTGGCCTAACTCCATCTCTCTGCCCTTGATCTGGACATTGGCCAGGACGATGATGGGTTAAAAGATAATCCCTTACTAGATGCTCTATTGATCCACAATGCAAGCACGCTTCCAGCCTCTTTCTGCACACCTCCCAACTATGGCCTGACCTCCGACAGTAGGTGTCATGACCCGCAACCGCTTTTCAGGATACGAGTGTGTCACGACCCGCACCCAATATTTGGGCACGAACTGTGTGCACGCCCAGCCTACGCCGCAGAGTCGGCGGTAGAATGCTGTAACAATATGATGAACAACCACGTAATAAAATATCACACAAGGGCAAGACAGTAATCTCAAAGTCCAACTCATCAACTAAGAGTAAAATAAATATGATCTCATAAAACTAAACTCAAAGTAATCTCTGCTACATGTCTCAAATCAACTCATAAAATCCAATACAATGTCTCAGCACTAACTAAAATGAAACTAAGCAAACGCAGCAGGATCAGACGCTGCGTACTCCTCCTGATAAGCAAAATCTGTCTCAGCTAAATCCCCCATATATGGGCCATACTGGTCAGGACACTCGACCTCCTCGCAATCACCTAAAATTTGTTTGGTTACCCAGTCAGGATGGAACGAGTACAATTCATCGAATGTAGTTCCAATATATGAAAGTGACTATAAACAAGGATTAGACATCAATCATGAGTTTTGAAAATAAACATAAAAACGAAAGTAAAGACAGTAAATCGACAGAAAAATAAAGTAAACAGTACCTTCCCGACAGTTAGAAATACCTTTGATATGTGATCGGTCTGGGGTACTACACCGCACGGTCTACAATGTCTACTTGCAGAAAATAAGCATTGTCTACAATATCTACTTGCATAAAATAAGCACTGTCTACAATGTCTACTTGCAGAAAATAAGCACTGTCTACAATGTCTACTTGCAGAAAATAAGTACTGTCTACAATGTCTACTGCAGGAAAATAAGCACTGTCTACAATGTCTACTTGCAGAAAATAAGCACTGTCTACAATGTCTACTGCAGAAAATAAGCACTGTCTATGGTCGGATAACATATCTTTGGTATTTCATATTTCCCGACTCAAAGTTTTATAGTAAATAAAATTCACATAATTAATGAATAAACGATGAGATATAGTAAAATTCAATATTGAAAACAGACAACAAACTGTACTCGCCTGGCGTCCTGAGCTGCTGGCACGGGTCAGACTCCGAATCGAGGTTCAAGTGACCTATGTTATAAATTCACAATGTTAACACTTGAAAAATAATCAATAGGGTTCCTATCTAATTATCCCTTGTGTTTCTAGTGTTTTGTTGTACTCTACCCTTGGTACCCATGCTAAGCTACCTGGTTTACCTCAACAGTGTCATACTCTCAGGTTCACTCATAAGCAATAAATTTGACTGCCTATGAGTCTAACAGTCATATTTAACTCTGTCCTGCAGTATTCAAATTCCAGATCCCCCCCTTTTACCATGACACACCTACTCTAACTTCTGTTTTACAACCCTTTCACTGATTCTGCTCTTTCACAGAGTGGTACTAGTACTCGAATTTCCTATCACCCCATGTTAAGTCCTAGGTCACCATAACTAATTCTGATCAAGAGGGTACTGCATGTGACCAAGGATTTGGGTCTTGTTGGTGACAACTTTGGTATGATACAGTGCTAAGACCCCACCACAATACCAGGATAGTATCCCAATTATAAATTTCCTGTGCTTCAACCTATCTCTTCTTATTTTGGTTGCCTGCACACTAGTGAAGTAACCTGCCATTGCTCAGAGTATTACCTATAGGCCAGCTACAGTTTTCCAGCCTGGTCATCACTTGGGCACTTGGGTTATGGGGTACCCCTGTTCCATTGTTCTAAGATCAGTATTATGGGACCTCCATTTATTCACAGGGTAATCCTGGTACCCCTGGTTTCAGGATACTCCCCATGGTGTCTTGATACTCCTACCAGTGCTTTGATTGGCCACAACTACCAAGGGTGAACCATTATACCAATGTCCTAATACCCAGATTTGTACTAAACCTGTCAAACCTTGTCCAAGCTCAGGAAATCTTTGTCTAACCTGTCAACCTGTCCAAACTCAGGTAATAAATGGATAACCCAGATTTCCCTAAAATCTGGACACATGAATTTCCTGTCTTCCCCATTGCGGTAGCCCTTTCCTGCTTATTCCTGTAAGTACTATGGACTGTATTCTTGGTACAGGGTTATGTCCTAGTCTAGCAGGGTAGGGTGTATCAGTAGATGAGCATACTAGTACAAGCCTAGAGTCTAGAAATTTGTGTGGAAAACCACCTAATGGATCCAAGATTTGTTTCTCCTGTCAAAGCACAGGCCTTAGGTTTGGGAGTCCTGTCATGTTATGGGGTCTATGGTGTCTAGATGATTTGGACATCCCATTCACTACGTGCCTTTGCATACTGATAACAGGGGTATACCTATATTGAGCTCCAGTCATCACAGGTCATATAGTTATCCACATGGGGTACTAGGTACTTGAACAGGGTTAAACCTTACATGTTTTCAAAGAATCAATATATATCACCCAACTCAATTCTTCATGTATGATTACTGACAAGGTTTTCCTTGTATGCAGGGGAATCCTGTCCATCTAAGGATCTTTCCAGGTCAACCCTTAGTTTGTGTACAGGCCTACTCTAGTGTACCTATCCTTGGTTTTTAGGTGCATACATGGTTGCTTGCGTGTAATGATACTAGGTCACCTTAGGTCCAGTGCCAATAGTACAGTTCCCTGGAAAAACCCCTTGGCTTCCCAACTGTCATCCCAAACCCAGGTCATATATTTTCTGTGATTATGTCAACCCAAGTGTACAATATACATATATATCTTAATGAGGAAGGTACTGACATGATGGATGAATGTATAGGTAACAAAACAGGGTTGGGTGTTATTTCTATCGAGCCACACTATCTCCCCTTCCTCCTGTAGTCGGGACAGTTATGTCCTGGCACATCCTTTGAGGGATTTCCCCAAACACCTATCTCTCATGTCTAATGTAGGTTCAGTTCAAAATATGTAAACAGGGAGGTGGAAGAAATATACTTGCTGTAAACTCCCAAGCCTATTTCCTGTCGATCCTGGCTGCCTAGGTTGTGGGGGTTTGCTAGGGTTTGTCAGGGAAATCCAGTTGGATCATGGATGGCTATTTATATATACATGAAGTGAATGCGATCGAAGGAAGGATTTGAGAGATTTGTATTTGATTTAAATTTGGATTTGCTTATCATTCTAGGTCTAGGAATACCCCCTGGTTTTAGATTTGAATTCAAATCCAGATGACTCTTCGAGCAATTCAGGTTATGATTTAAATCTTAACCTTTTTGCCCTTAAGTCCGTGGAGATTATGAATTTGCAAGGGAAGTCTTCTACAGAAATTTATTTGTTTACCCAGGTGCAATGGGTTAATGTGAACATGAGTTTAACAATTACTAATAATAAATAATCTAAAAAAAATTAAATAATCATAAGAAAAGGAAAAAATTTCAGATGGGGCTCACAAGTCTAACCCCCTTAAATTAATTTCACCCTCGAAATTCGGCTGAAAGTAGTGTAGAAACTGTACCTCAGTCCTCAAAGAGGTAGGGGTAGCACTCGCGCATCTCTTCCTCTCTCTCCACGTGGACTCGCCCGGGGAGTGGTGTCTCCACGCGACGCGAACCAAAGGGATCACTTGATTCCTCAGCACCTTTTCTCTACGGTCTACGATCTCCACGGGCTGTTCCTGATAACTGAGGCTCGGTCCCACCTCGATCTCCGAATGGTCCAAGACATGGCTGGGGTCCGCCACGTATCGTCACAGCTGGGATACGTGGAACACGTTGTGCACTCCTTCCAGTACAGGCGGCAAGGCTAATCGGTATGCTACTGCACCGATTTTCTCGAGAATCTCAAACGGCCCAATGAAACGTAGGCTGAGTTTGCCGCCCTTACCGAAACGGATAGTGCCACGTGTCGGAGAAATCTTCAAAAACACCAAGTCACCGACCTAGTTGCACAAAATGTTAACACGAAACTCATAACTACACAATTAAATCTTAAATAAATTCTATACCTCAAACTCTAATGGCCTACGGTGACTGTCGGCCCAGTGTTTCTGCCTGTCCTGAGCCACGCGAAGCCGCTCTCTAATCATCTTGACCTTCTTCGCAGCATCTACTACCATCTCCGGTCCCAACAATGCACGCTCTCCCACATCGTCCCAAGACAGCGGGGTACGACATCTCCGACCATATAACGCCTCAAAAGGGGACATCTCGATACTAGCTTGGTAGCTGTTGTTATAGGAGAACTCCACTAGATGAAGGTGGTCCTCCCATGAGCCACCAAAATCTAGCATGCATGTCCGCAGCATATCCTCGAGCGTCTGAATGGTCCGCTCCGACTGTCCATCCGTCTGTGGATGATAAGCAGTGCTGAACTTGAGCGTTGTGCCCAAACTAGCCTGTAGGCTCCTCCAAAAATGAGATATGAACCTGCTATCACGGTCCGACACGATACTCACCGGAACCTCGTGCAACCGGACTATCTGCTTCACATAGAGCTCTGCCAGCTTCTCCGTAGACAACCCCACTTTAAATGGAATAAAGTGGGCCGATTTGGTCAACCTGTCAACGATGACCCAAATCGCATCCTTTCCGCCTGAGGACCGCGGAAGACCGGAAACGAAATCCATAGTGATGTGTTCCCACTTTCACTCGGGTATCGGTAGCGGCTGCAACAATCCTCCTGGTCTCTGCCTCTCGGCCTTGACCTGCTGACATACGAGGCACCTAGAAACGAAGCGAGCTACTTCGCGTTTCATGCCATACCACCATACGTGGTTGCACAGATCTTTGTACATCTTATTGGCTCCCGGATGTAAGGAATACTGGGAGCGATGTGCCTCTTGCATAACTTCTTCTTTAAGCTCTCCACTCGGTACACAAAGTCTCGTCCCGTGCCTCAACGAACCATCCTCTGCAATAGTAAAACCCTCCCGTGATCCAGCTCGTGCTTGTGCTATGATTTTCTTCAGTTGTTTATCCTGATGTTGTGCCTCACGAATCCTGTCCATCAGTCCTGACTGAATCTGCATGCCCATCATCTGTATCTCAGCTCCTGGCATGACGATCTCAATACCCAAACTCTCTAAATCCGCTAACAAGTGACGATCTCGGGTCAAGCACATTGCCACGGGATACCTGCTCAAAGCATCCGCAACAACATTGGCTTTTCTTGGATGGTACTGCAGTGATATGTCGTAGTCACTCATCTGCTCAAGCCATCTACGCTGCCTCATGTTCAACTCCTTTTGCATGAAGACGTACTTCAATCTTTTGTGGTCAGTGAAGATCTCCACCCGCTCTCCGTACAAGTAATGTCTCAACAGCTTCAAGGCGAAGATCACGGCTGCCAATTCAAGATCGTGAGTGGGATAGTTTCTCTCATGCGGCCTCAACTGTCGAGACGCATAGGCTATCACTCTCTTGTTCTGCTCTAGGACACAGCCAAGTCCTTTGCCCGAGGCATCACTATAAATGGTGAAACCTCCCGATCCTGAAGGCAAGGCTAGGATAGGGGCTGTTGTCAGACGCTTCTTCAGCTCATCAAACGCAGCCTGGCAGTCTTCCGTCCAAACGAACTCTACATCCTTCCTTGTGAGCCTAGTAAGTGGCTCTGCAATCCGGGCGAAGTCCTGTACGAACTTCCGATAGTACCCTGCTAGCCCCAAGAAACTCTGTATCTCTGCTACTGTAGTCGGTGTCGACCATGCTTCCACTGCTGTCACCTTCTTCGGATCGACGGATATACCGTCGCCTGTCACCACATGACCAAGAAACTCTACCTTGTCCAAGAAGAACTCACATTTTGAGAGCTTCCCATAGAGCTTCTCCTTCCTAAGGGTCTCTAGCACGATCCTCAGATGTTCCTCGTGCTCCTCCGGTGTTTTCGAATAGATGAGTATGTCATCGATAAACACCACCACGAACTTGTCAAGGTACGGATGGAATACCTTGTTCATCAAGTTCATGAAGACTGTCGGGGCATTAGTCAACCCGAATGGCATCACCATGAACTCGTATTGTCCGTACTTGGTCCGGAAAGCAGTCTTCGGTATGTCTTCCTTCTTCACTTTCAACTGATGGTAGCCCGACCTCAAATCTATCTTAGAGAATACCCGTGCGCCGCTCAACTGATCGAAAAGATCGTCTATCCTCGGCAGCGGGTATTTGTTCTTGATAGTAAGATTGTTTAAGGTGCGATAGTCGATGCACATTCGTACCGTACCATCCTTCTTCGGCACAAAAAGGACAGAAGAGCCCCATGGCGACGAACTCTCTCTGATGAACCCTTTTTCCAGCAATTCGTCTATCTGTTTCTTCAATTCTTCAGCTTCCTTGTTGTTGATCCTGTATACTGGTTGAGATGCCGGTTCCGCGCCTGGCACTAGATCAATAGCAAACTCGATGTCCCTGTCTGGCGGTAATCCTGGCAAGTCCTCGGGGAACACGTCCATGAACTCCGTGATGATGGGGTGTGGGATCTCCCCTTCCTCGATCATAGCTCCGCAAATAGCTCCGTGCTGCTGCTCGACTGCTCCTCTCGCAAACTCGAATATCGGTACCCCCGGAGGACTGAATACAACACATCCTCTGTGGCAGTCTATACTGGCAAAATTCTTACTCAACTAATCCATACCGAGGACGATATCGAAACTCGGTAGTGGCATTACGAGTAAGTTGGCGCACAACTCTCTTCCTTCCAAAGTGATGCGTCGCCTCATGCATATATCCTTGACTAGGATAATGCCTCCGCCTGTCATAATTTTGCAACTGCCACCCAAAGATACAGACGCTATACTATGCTTGAATACGAAAGCTACAGAGATAAAACTATGGGATGCGCCAGAATCAAACAAGGCTACAGCGGAAATAGAATCAAGAAGTATGGAACCTGCTATCACGTCTGGGTAGGTTCTGGCTCCTCCACGGTCATGACAAAAGCTCGGCCCTGCTGTGGCGCGCCTCTCTGCTGGTGCTGAGCGAACTGCTGCTGCTGAGTGGGAAGTGGGGGACCTCGTGGCTGAGGTGCTACTGGTCCTCTCTGTGCTGGTGTCGTCTCGGGTCCTGTCCGTTTAGGGATCAATAAGCAGTCTTTCAGCTGATGCGATGGAGATCCACAATATAAGCACGCTCCGAGTCTCTTCCGGCAGTCATCCCAAGTGTGTCCGTTTCTTCCGCAGTGTGTGCAGTGCAGAATCTGCTGTTGCTGTCTCTGCGACTGCTGAGTCTGGGCTCGGACTGGAGCCCGATTCTGCTGGTATGCTGGAGTCTTACCAGCAGGCTGGAACTGCTGCTGATGATGGTGCTGAAATGTCTTCTGCTGGAATTGGGGACGCTTCGCCGGGGCTGATTGGTTGTTGTTTCCTCCAAAAGTCTCTCGACTCCTCTTCGGTCTGTAATTCAGTTCTCCTCCACTGCTTGTACGACCTCCAGAATCTCCTCATAGGTAGTAGCTCGGCTGGTGGCGATGGCCAAGCCAATCTCGTGTGACAGTCCCTTCCTGAACCGTCGAGCTTTGTCTTCCGGGGTGCTGATCAAGTTCTCCCCAAATCGACTGAGGCGAGAAAACTCTGTTGTGTACTCATCGACGGTGTGGTTGCCTTGTTCCAGATGCTCGAACTGGCTCACTAGCGCCTCTCATGCTATATATGGGTGGAACTTCTTCTTGAACAGACGCTTGAACTCCTTCCAAGTGACGTCTGGGGCAGAGAAACGGGGCTCGCCCTGGTACCATGTCCGCGCAATATCAAAAAGCTGTCCACTGACTGACTCTATCTTCAGATCTTCTAGAATTCGGGCCATCTTCAGATACCTCTCCACGTTCTCCAGCCATTCGTCAGCGTAGACGATCCCCTCTGTCCCATAGAATGGCATGGACCTAAAGTCCATAAAGTGCTTGGTATTCCCCGATTGCTGTCGGGGAGCATCTCGAATCTGCAGTGCCTCTCTCAGAGTGTCGCGAAACATGTTAGCCTACTGCTGGATGATCCCGAGGAGTGTGACATTATCCAACGCGGGTTGCGGGGGTAGTGCAGGTGCCGGGTACATCGCTGGCGCTGGATGTACAGTAGGTGCTGGGTACATCACTGGTGCTGGATGCATGGCTGGTGCTGGGTATGTATAGGGAACCTGCTGCATCATAGGTGTGGAATACACGGCTGGTGCTGGGTGCATCGCAGGTGGTGGATAAGCTGCTGGTGCCGGTGGAGGAATGGGTGCTAGTGCTGGCGTCTGCGGAGAAAACTGCGGTGGGGGCAGAATGTCATCCCTGCGGAACCTCGAATACTGTGGCAGAGCCGGTCCACCCTGGTGAGTAAGCTGGCCTCCCTGAGTAGGAGGAGTCTCGTAAGTGTAAAATCCGCCAACAGTCGGTGGAGTGTTCCATGCAGCGTTGTTCCTGTCATGTGAATCCATTAGCTGAAAACAAAGGAAACTATTAAACGAATGGAATGATTCAAACAGGATGCATAAGAGTAATTGAAGGCGAGTATAGAAGTCAATGACGCAAATTTTTAGCTCACGAAGATAGTCCTTAAGTCCCTATTCCTAGTCCTAGTCACAGGCCCGCAGTAGTACGACTATCTTAAGTACTACCACGGTTTCGCTGGTCTTGCAAAACTTCGACCTGCATGGGCCACCATAAAAACGTGT
Organism: Iris pallida; assembly: GCA_029216955.1. Taxonomy (NCBI): domain Eukaryota; kingdom Viridiplantae; phylum Streptophyta; class Magnoliopsida; order Asparagales; family Iridaceae; genus Iris; species Iris pallida. The sequence goes on along the minus strand of JANAVB010011999.1, from coordinate 3,659,042 downwards.
CACGACCCGTACCCAATATTTGGGCACGAACTGTGTGCAAGCACAGCCTACGCCGCAGAGTCGGCGGTAGAATGCTGTAACAATATGATGAACAACCACGCAATAAAATATCACACAAGGGCAAGACAGTAATCCCAAAGTCCAACTCATCAACTAAGAGTAAAATAAATATGATCTCATAAAACTAAACTCAAAGTAATCTCTGCTACATGTCTCAAATCAACTCATAAAATCCAATACAATGTCTCAGCACTAACTAAAATGAAACTAAGCAAACGTAGCAGGATCAGACGCTGCATACTCCTCCTGATAAGCAAAATCTGTCTCAGCTAAATCCCCCATGTATGGGCCATACTGGTCAGGACACTCGACCTCCTCGCAATCACCTAAAATTTGTTTGGTTACCCAGTCAGGATGGAACGAGTACAATTCATCGAATGTAGTTCCAATATATGAAAGTGACTATAAACAAGGATTAGACATCAACCATGAGTTTTGAAAATAAACATAAAAACGAAAGTAAAGACAGTAAATCGACAAAAAAATAAAGTAAACAATACCTTCCCGACAGTTAGAAGTACCTTTGATATGTGATCGGTCTGGGGTACTACACCACACGGTCTACAATGTCTACTTGCAGAAAATAAGCACTGTCTACAATGTCTACTTGCAGAAAATAAGCACTGTCTACATGTCTACTTGCAGAAAATAAGCACTGTCTACAATGTCTACTTGCAGAAAATAAGCACTGTCTACAATGTCTACTGCAGGAAAATAAGCACTGCCTACAATGTCTACTTGCAGAAAATAAGCACTATCTACAATGTCTACTGCAGGAAAATAAGCACTGTCTATGGTCGGATCACATATCTTTGGTATTTCATATTTCCCGACTCAAAGTTTTATAGTAAATAAAATTCACATAATTAATGACTAAACGATGAGATATAGTAAAATTCAATATTGAAAATAGACAACAAACTGTACTCGCCTGGCGTCCTGAGCTGCTGGCACGGGTCAGACTCCGAATCGAGGTTCAAGTGACCTATGTTATAAATTCACAATGTTAACACTTGAAAAATAATCAATAGGGTTCCTATCTAATTATCCTTTGTGTTTCTAGTATTTTGTTGTACTCTACCCTTGGTACCCATGCTAAGCTACCTGGTTTACCTCAACAGTGTCATACTCTCAGGTTCACTCATAAGGAATAAATTTGACTGCCTATGAGTCTAACAGTCAGATTTAACTCTGTCCTGCAGTATTCAAATTCCAGATCCCCCCCTTTACCATGACACACCTACTCTAACTTCTGTTTTACAACCCTTTCACTGATTCTGCTCTTTCACAGAGTGGTACTAGTACTCGAATTTTCTATCACCCCATGTTAAGTCCTAGGTCACCATAACTAATTCTGATCAAGAGGGTACTGCATGTGACCAAGGATTTAGGTCTTGTTGGTGACAACTTTGGTATGATACAGTGCTAAGACCCCACCACAATACCAGGACAGTATCCCAATTATAAATTTCCTGTGCTTCAACCTATCTCTTCTTATTTTGGTTGCCTGCACACTAGTGAAGTAACCTGCCATTGCTCAGAGTATTACCTATAGGCCAGCTACAGGTTTCTAGCCTGGTCATCACTTGGGCACTTGGGTTATGGGGTACCCTTGTTCCATTGTTCTAAGATCAGTATTATGGGACCTCCATTTATTCACAGGGTAATCCTGGTACCCCTGGTTTCAGGATACTCCCCATGGTGTCTTGATACTCCTACCAGTGCTTTGATTGGCCACAACTACCAAGGGTGAACCATTATACCAATGTCCTAATACCCAGATTTGTACTAAACCTGTCAAACCTTGTCCAAGCTCAGGAAAACTTTGTCTAACCTGTCAACCTGTCCAAGCTCAGGTAATAAATGGATAACCTAGATTTCCCTAAAATCTGGACACATGAATTTCCTGTCTTCCCCATTGGGGTAGCCCTTTCCTGCTTATTCCTGTAAGTACTATGGACTGTATTCTTGGTACAGGGTTATGTCCTAGTCTAGCAGGGTAGGGTGTATCAGTAGATGAGCATACTAGTACAAGCCTAGAGTCTAGAAATTTGTGTGGAAAACCACCTAATGGATCCAGGATTTATTTCTCCTGTCAAAGCATAGGCCTTAGGTTTGGGAGTCCTGTCATGTTATGGGGTCTATGGTGTCTAGATGATTTGGACATCCCATTCACTACGTGCCTTTGCATACTGGTAACAGGGGTATAACTATATTGAGCTCCAGTTATCCCAGGTCATATAGTTATCCACATGGGGTACTAGGTACTTGAACAGGGTTAATCCTTACATGTTTTCAAAGAATCAATATATATCACCCAACTCGATTCTTCCTGTATGATTACTGACAAGGTTTTCCTTGTATGCAGGGGAATCCTGTCCATCTAAGGATCTTCCCAGGTCAACCCTTAGTTTGTGTACAGGCCTACACTAGTGTACCTATCCTTGGTTTTTAGGTGCACACATGGTTGCTTGCGTGTAATGATACTAGGTCACCTTAGGTCCAGTGCCAATAGTACAGTTCCCTGGAAAAACCCCTTGGCTTTCCAACTGTTATCCCAAACCCAGGTCATATATTTCCTGTGATTATGTCAACCCAAGTGTACAATATATATATATCTTAATGAGGAAGGTACTGACATGATGGGTGAATGTATAGGTAGCAAAACAGGGTAGGGTGTTATTTCTATCGAGCCACACTATCTCCCCTTTCTCCTGTAGTCTATGACAATTATGTCCTGGCACATCCTTTGAGGGATTTCCCCAAACACCTATCTCTCATGTCTAATGTAGGTTCAGTTCAAAATATGTAAACAGGGAGGTGGAAGAAATATACCTGCTGTAAACTCACAAGCCTATTTTCTGTCGATCCTGGCTGCCTGGGTTGTAGGGGTTTGCTAGGGTTTATCAGGGAAATCCAGTTGGATCATGGATGGCTATTTATATATACATGAAGTGAATGCGATCGAAGAAAGGATTTGAGAGATTTGTATTTGATTTAAATTTGGATTTGCTTATCATTCTAGGTCTAGGAATACCCCCTGGTTTCAGATTTGAATTCAAATCCAGATGACTCTTCGAGCAATTTAGGTTATAATTTAAATCTTAACCTTTTTGCCCTTAAGTCCCTGGAGATTATGAATTTGCAAGGGAAGTCTTCTACAGAAATTTATTTGTTTACCCAGGTACAATGGGTTAATGTGAACATGAGTTTAACAATTAATAATAATAAATAATCTAAAAAAAATTTTAAATAATCATAAGAAAAGGAAAAAATTTCAGATGTGGCTCACAGAGTGCATGTCCAAGCTAGCCTACGTCGTAGTATCGTGTCACGACCCGCACCCTGTGTAGGGGCACGAGAAGTGGGTACGTCCAGCCTACGCCGCAGTGTCGACGGTAGAACGCTGTCCTAGGTTACTATCTAATCAACAACTCACGCAATTATATAATGTACTTGTCAAATCTCAACTCCGAACGGAGGACAAGTATAGATATAATGAAATCTCAATCACAGTCTAAGCACGATAAGATAACACAGAAGTTTATAACTAAAGACTAAATAACAACATTTATAAACTACTAAATAATAATATCTCAAACAAACTCAAATACAAACTCGTATCTCAAGTTATTACAATTCAAGTTCTAAAACATAAAAATTAAACCAAGTCTACTAGCTAGTCTCCCGATCACTCCTGAGTGTTGGGGCCATAGGTAGCTAAGCCATCTCCTAATCCAAGGCAAGTAGGGCAAATGTCCTCAGGGCAATCATCTGTAATATTTTTAACAGGTCCAGTCAGGACAGGAGCGAGTACAAATCATCAAGAAATCCCAAGTAAATGACAGAGAACTATAAAGCAGTTATAGACAGTTTTATTGATGAACATGGTAGTTTGTATACAGGTGATGGTATAGAGAAACAGTTAAGATACAAGGAAAGTAAGGTAAGTAAAACAAGAGAAGAATCATAGCAATGAAGACTGTAAATAGAAACTAGCTGAACTAGAGTAACATGATATAAGTCCAGGAAGTAAATGTAGACAAGTGTAACTCCAATGTAAGTCCAGTACAAGACGAATCTAATACAAGATGAATCCAGTAAGGGACAATTCCAGTCATAGTGATCAATGATTCCAGGGTGAGTCCAGCCTATATTCTAACAGTGTGTTTTAAAATATCAAGATCGACATGTAAACGGCTGTAGGTAATACGGCACATCGCACACTCGCGAAGTGTGGGATGGCTATCATTCCAGTATAATTCCAAGGGAGTGGTTCCAGTATTTGGATAATGTTCACATGTCTACTCTAATATTTCCCCGTCCACAAGTACAAGTGAATCCAGAAAATGATACGAGAAATCGCGATGACTCCAGCCAAACATAATGATACCAGCAAAAGATTCTAGAGTGATTCCAGTAGGTGGTTCCAGTAGTGATTCCAGAAGGTGGTGCCCGTAGTGATTCCAGAAATAGAGGCCAGACAGATAGTATGTGTGTCGCATACATAAATCCAGAAATATCCATACGTGTTGTAAGAATCACATAAAACTAACTAGAACTAAAGTACAATAATTGACAAGTAAATGAAAGAACTATCAGAGAATGTACTCGCCTGATACTCTGAAAAGAGTAATAAAATATCTGATGTCTGCACCGGAGTCACAATGTCCTAAATAAAGCAGTATGTGTTATGACATGTCCAGAATGGTAAATAAGAACATACAATACAATCTACATGATTTCTAGGTCAATTTAGGTCAAAGTCAACTCTTGGTCAACTCTGGGTCAAACCAAGTCAAACATAATGTCAACTAGGTCAAACTGGTCAACTGTCTAGGACCAGTCAATTCTGGTCACAATGGTCAATATCCAGTCCACTAGGTCAACTTAGACTTACTAAGTCAATCCTAAACTATTTGGTCAACTTGGTCATTCTAGGGTTTTTGGTCAAGCTCTAGTCAACTCTAAGTCATCCTTGATATAATTAGTCAATATTTAGGGTATGTCCACATAGGCTATAGTGTGAGTGCTAACATGTAGCATTTATATCATATTCTACCTTAGGTCTATATATAAAATATATACCCCATTAGGAACCATAGGCCTATGCCATAAACCATGTGGTCTACTTTACACATTAAAATATATCTAACAAAATACACATAACACATGGGCCACATAGTTATAAAGACAATATATATATATATATATATATATATATATATAGAGAGAGAGAGAGAGAGGAAGAGGTAATGACATGTGTGTCTATGTATATATGGCTATAGCTAATAGGTGTCAAGTGGCAGGAATGAGTTTAGAAAATGTGTATATTCAACCAATTCATTTCAGTTAAAACTCAGTTTTGTGTGTGTGTGTTGACACATGCTTGTGTGAATTCAAAACTATGTGTGCATGTGTGAAAGTGAACTGTTCCCAGGATTGTGTGTATAGAACCCACACAGGTTTCAGGAATTTCAGCTCAGTCATCAATTTCATATGTCTCGAAACCCATTATGGATCCCAAATCATGACCCTAATATGATCATAATCTCATGCACGAGGAATTTCATATAGTTAAATACAGTTGAATCTCAGAAATCAATAAATCAGTGAACAGCATCAGAAAACCTCCATTAAAACTAAAACCAATCGAAAACCCAACCAACCATACGTGTGTCAGGGGTACAGTCATAGGGACATGCCATGCACATCCACGTGTCCCAATGTGTCCAAAAATTGGGACACGAAGTGTCCGAAAACACAATTTTGAACAGTCCCAGAAAAACAGGAAATCTATTCCTCGTACAGCCATGTCGAGCCTACGTGGTCTCGACACAGTGCTCGAAGCACCACGTGCTCTTGCACTCATGTCGAGGGAATATAGGGCCAGGGACTGAACACCCTGCCCCGTGTCCAAGTGTCAACGACGTGTCGATACGAGGCCGTATCAGTGTCGATTTTCGTGCACGTGCACGGTAGGCACGAGACAGTGCAGCCTCGTTTCCTTCGTGCACAGACAACGAGGACCGACAAAATTTTGTGGGTAGGATGTCAGTCATTAGGACAACACGTGTACCAAGTTTTGTAGCTTGAGTCGCCATGTCGTGTACACTAGGACACCCGAGCAGCAGGGCAGCCGTACGAGCCCTGTGCGGTGTCTCGTGCTGCGTGTCCAAGGGCTAAAACAGTGTCCAAAGTGTACTAAAATCGACTCAGTCGATTAGGGTTGCATTATACACCTAGTAGGCAACATGTATATGTAATTTGTTTTGAAAATTAACAATATTCATTTCATTCAAGCATTTCCTCAAACACCTATTCAAATACATCGATATGTGTTCGATACGGACACGAAATGGACACGGATTCCTACCAAACTTGGGCTACACCAAGGGGAACCCTAAATAAATGCATCTATGAAGAAAAATCATGATTTCAATAGGTGTAGATAGGTTTACCTATTAAGAGCTAGAATCTCAATGTAAAGAGCCTCAATTCGACGTCTTCCTCGATTTTCTCCGGTTCAACCGTCCTCGAACCTTGCTAGCAAGCACCCACAAGTATCCTCTACTATTGGGGATGATGATGCAATTGATTTGACTCAATTTGGATTAATTAGAAGAGTTTTAGGGAAGAACAAGTAGGGCTTTTTCTAGGGTTTGTAAAAGAGGCCAAGGCTTTGTTAATGTGACTTTATAGAAAGGGGGATCTTGTATGGCTGTTGAAAATATTAGGGTTAGGGTTTTAGATGAGTGGTTGAGGTTCCTCCACCAAATTCTAAGTCTTCCTATTGGTTGAGGCTTCTTTTCACAAATATCTTAAAAAGAAAATATCTTTTCTAATAATATCTAGATATTACTAACCTTGGCACTTAGTAGGAATGTTCTAACCTTAATTTTAACCTCATGACTAATCTAGGTTAGCTTAACTTCTAGGTTAAGGCTTCACTAAAAGACTAGCACAATATTTAATTAATATAAATTATAAATTCACAAAATTGTCAAAATGACCAAAATACCCTTAGGCTAAAAATTGGGAATATGAAATTCTAATCACGTGACTAGGCTCCTTTGGTCATGGTTAGTCTCTAGGCTTAGCAAAACTAGGGTTTAGCTAGTTAACCATCAAAATCACCAATCAACATTTTAAATAGTTTTAAATTGATTAAAAATTACCAAAAATCACAATGTGATTTAAATATCATTATTAAATGATTATAATCACAAAATTTCAAAATTACCCTCATTTGGAAAACTGGGTGTTACAAGTCTACCCCCCTTAGAAGAATTTCGTCCTCGAAATTAAGATGATCGTACTCCTCCTAGGTCAAAGCCCCAATCAAACAAGGTCGAAAGATAACATGCAATCATAGTTCTACTGGTCATGATTCCACAGTCTCGAACAGGGTAACTACGCTATCTAGCATATCACAAGAATATCCTGACATGTACTAATAGAAATCACACATGAAGGTGGAAGAGAAGAACAAGGAGGTCAAACCTGCTAACCCGTCACCTGCAACGTCAGTCTCTCGACTGCCATAGAAAAAGCTCCACCCCTCTGGTGCTGAGCTACAGGTGGCCTAGCTCCCCCAAGAGGAGGTGCAACGGGACAATCTATCATCTTGTGAGCACCAGACCCACAGAATAGACAAACCTTCAGTCTCCTCCTATAAGACTCCCAAACATGCCCTGCCCTCCTGCAGTAGGCAAAAGTCAGCACCCTGCGTCCTGTCCTCTGGGCTGATGTTGTACCTGCTGAAGATGTATGTGAGGCCTCTTGGCCGAACCTCCACTGCTACTGGCTACATGAGTATCTCGACCCCTCTTCAGTTTCAACCCTAGATCATCCTCTGCTGCCATAGCTCCTGCTAAGATCTTCGCAAAAGAAGCATCCCTGTCATTCTTGGTCAATGACCGGACCTCTCTGATCAAACCTCTGCGAAACTTTCTCGCCTTCGTCTTCTCACTCAAGTCTTCTATGAATCTGCTTAGTCGGCAGAACTCTCCCGCATATTCCCCGACTGTCTGGCTCCCCTGAGCCAGGCTCTCAAACTGTGCCTCTATGCCTCCAAGTGCTACATCTGGAAAGAACTACTCCTTGAACAGCATCTTGAAGGCTGCCCAAGTCTGTCCTTCGGTTCCCACTCGGGGGTCTGTCTGGTACCAGGTGCGGGCCAGGTCCTGCATCTGGCTGCCCACCGCCTTTACCTGAAGTCGGACTGGTATCTCTGCTAGCCGAAATATCTTCTCGATGTGCTCTATCCAGTCATCCGTATAGTGGATGCCCTCTGTACCAAAAAAATCCCTCGGACGTATCTTCTGAAACTCCTGAATACCCGGTGTCCTCTGATGGCAGTGATGTGTCTGTCCTCCCTGTGGATGTACAGTAATCATCTCCACTGTCGTCCTGACCAGCTGGTGAGCCTCGTCTATACCCTGACAGAAATCAACAGTCTGACGCTGCTGCTGGTGCTGGTGGGACTCCAAGATCCTCTCCACAAATGAAAACAGGTGCGCAGCGTCAACCAATCCTGCAGGTGGCTGCTGATGCTGCTGCTGAAAAATCTCAGGAATGACTGGGGTCGTCCTCTGAACAGGTGGAGGCATACCTCCAATGGCTACAGCAGCTCCTGTCTGATCAGGAACAGAAGGTGCTACAGTCTCAACAGGCTGCTGCAATGGACGAGAGGTGGCAGACCCCTCTCCAGCGGCTGCTGTACCAGAGTGATGTGATCGTGTCTCCACCATCCTGAAGACAGATCGAAAAGGAAGTCAATACTGAGCAGGAATCGATAAAATCAAGGAGGACAGTTTATTTCAAAGAAGACAATCAGTAAGATATGTAGATGGCATGATTTGAAGCAGAATTTTCCTAACTGTGATTGAGTACCTCTCCGTTTAAGCCTATTTTTCAAATCCTATCGCAGGCTGTAGTGATACTCTAGTTCGAATACCACTACATATACTCGACCTGTATGGGCCACAACTAAAAATGTGTCACGACCCGCACCCTGTGTAGGGGAACGAGAAGAGGGTACGTCCAGCCTATGCCGCAGTGTCGGCGGTAGAACGCTGTCCTAGGTTACTATATAATCAACAACTCACGCAATTATATAATATACTTGTCAAATCTCAACTCCAAACGGAGGACAAGTATAGATATAATGAAATCTCAATCACAGTCTAAGCACGATAAGCTAACACAGAAGTTTATAACTAAAGACTAAATAACAATATTTATAAACTACTAAATAATAATATCTCAAACAAACTCAAATACAAACTCGTATCTCAAGTTATTACAATTCAAGTTCTAAAACATGAAAACTAAACCAAGTCTACTAGCTAGTCTCCCGATCACTCCTGAGTGTCAGGGCCATAGGTAGCTAAGCCATCTCATGCTCCAAGGCAAGTAGGGCAAATGTCCTCAGGGCAATCATCTGTAATATTTTCAACAGGTCCAGTCAGGACAGGAGCGAGTACAAATCATCAAGAAATCCCAACTAAATGACAGAGAACTATAAAGCAGTTATAGACAGTTTTATTGATGAACATGGTAGTTTGTATACAGGTGATGGTATAGAGAAACAGTTAAGATACAAGTAAAGTAAGGTAAGTAAAACAAGAGAAGAATCATATCAATGAAGACTGTAAATAAAAACTAGCTGAACTAGAGTAACATGATATAAGTCCAGGCAGTAAATGTAGACAAGTGTAACTCCAATGTAAGTCCAGTAAAAGACGAATCTAATACAAGATGAATCCAGTAAGGGACGATTCCAATCATAGTGATCAATGATTCTAGGGTGAGTCCAGCCTATATTCTAACAGTGTGTTTTAAAATATCGAGATCGACATGTAAACGGCTGTAGGTAATACGGCACATCGTACACTCACGAAGTGTGGGATGGCTATTATTCCAGTATAATTCCAAGGGAGCGGTTCTAGTATTTGGGTAATGTTCACATGTCTACTCTAATATTTCCCTGCCTACAAGTACAAGTGAATCCATAAAACGATACGAAAAATCGAGATGAGTCCAGCCAAACATAATGATACCAACAAAAGATGCCAGAGTGATTCCAGTAGGTGGTTCCAGTAGTGATTCCAGAAGGTGGTGCCCGTAGTGATTCCAGAAATAGAGGCCAGACAGATGGTATGTGTGTCGCATACATGAATCCAGAAATATTCATACTTTTTTTATCACATAAAACTAACTAAAACTGAAGTACAGTAATTGACAAGTAAATGAAAGAACTATCAGAGAATGTACTCGCCTGATACTCTGAAAAGAGTAATGAAATATCAGATGTCTGCACCGGAGTCACAATGTCCTAAATAGAGCAGTATAGATTATGACATGTCCAGAATGGTAAATAAGAACATACAATACAATCTACATGATTTTTAGGTCAATTTAGGTCAAAGTCAACTCTTGGTCAACTCTGGGTCAAACCAAGTCAAACATAATGTCAACTAGGTCAAACTGGTCAACTATCTAGGACCAATCAATTCTGGTCACAATGGTCAACATTCAGTCAACTAGGTCAACTTAGACTAACTAAGTCAATCCTAAACTATTTGGTCAACTTGGTCATTCTAGGGTTTTTGGTCAAGCTCTAGTCAACTCTAAGTCACCCTTGATTTAATTAGTCAATATTTAGGGTATGGCCACATAGGCTATAGTGTGAGTGCTAACATGTAGCATTTATTTCATATTCTACCTTAGGTCTATATCTAAAATATATACCCCATTAGGAACCATAGGCCTATGCCATAAACCATGTGGTCTACTTCACACATTAAAATATATCAAACAAGATACACATAACACATGGGCCACATAGTTTTATATATATATATATATATATATATATATATATATATATATATATATATATATATTTTATATATATATATATATATATATATATATATATATATATATATATATATATATATATATATATATATATATATATATATATATATATATATATATATATAGAGTGATATAGAGAGGGAGGGGTAATGACATGTGTTTCTATGTATATATGGCTATAGCTAATAGGTATCAAGTGGCAGGAATGAGTTTAGGAAATGTGTGTATTCAACCAATTCATTTCAGTTAAAACTCAGTTTTGTGTGTGTGTGTTGACACATGCTTGTGTGAATTCAAAATTGTGTGTGCATGTGTGAAAATGAAATGTTCCCAGGATTGTGTGTGTAGAACCCACACAGGTTTCAGGAATTTCAGCTCAGTCATCAATTTCATATGTCTCGAAACCCATTATGAATCCCAAATCATGACCCTAATATGATCATAATCTCATGCACATGCAGGTGTGCCTCTAATTGCAAATTTAATCATGGAATAAAACATTTAAATACAGTTGAATCTCAGAAATCAATAAATCAGTGAACAGCATCAGAAAACCTCCTTTAAAACTAAAACCAATCGAAAACCCAACCAACCATACGTGTGTCAGGGGTACAGTCATGGGGACATGCCATGCACATCCACGTGTCCCAATGTGTCTAGAAATTGGGACACAAAGTGTCCAAAAATATAATTTCGAACAGCCCCAGAAAAATAGGAAATCTATTCCTCGTGCAGCCATGTCGAGCCTTCATGGGCTCGACACAGTGCTCGAAGCACCACGTGCTCTTGTACTCGTGTCGAGGGAGCATAGGGCTAGGGACTGAACACCCTGCCCCGTGTCCAAGTGTCAACGACGTGTCTATACGAGGCCGTATCAGTGTCGAGTTTCATGCGCGTGCACAGTAGGCACGAGACAGTGCAGCCTCGTTTCCTTCGTGCACAGACAACGAGGACCCACAAAATTTTGTGGGTAGGATGTCAGTCATTAGGACAACACGTGTACCAAGTTTTGTGGCTTGAGTCGCCGTATCATATCCGCTAGGACACCCGAGCAGTAGGGCAGCCGCACGAGCCCCATGTGGTGTCTCGTACTGCGTGTCCAAGGGCTAAAACAGTGTCCAAAGTGTACTAAAATTGACTCAGTCGATTAGGGTTGCAATATACACCTATTAGGCTACATGTATATGTAATTTGTTTTGAAAATTAACAATATTCATTTATTTCATTCAAGCATTTCCTCAAACACCTATTCAAATACATCGATACGTGTCCGATACGGACACGAAATGGACACGAATTCCTACCAAACTTGGGCTACACCTAGGGGAACCCTAAATGAATGCATCTATGAAGAAAAATCATGATTTCAATGGGTGTAGATAGGTTTATCTATTGAGAGCTGGAATCTCAATGTAAAGAGCCTCAATTCGACGTCTTCCTCGATTTTCTCCGGTTCAACCGTCCTCGAACCTTACTAGCAAGCACCCACAAGTATCCTCTACTGTTGGGGATGATGATGCAATTGATTTGACTCAATTTGGGCTTAATTTGGATTAATTGGAAGAGTTTTAGGAAAGAATAAGTAGGGCTTTTTCTAGGGTTTGTAGAAGAGGCCAAGGCTTTGTTAATGTGACTTTATAGGAAGGGGGGTCTTGTATGGCTGTTGAAAACATTAGGGTTAGGGTTTTAGATAAGTGGTTGAGGTTTATCCACCAAATTCTAAGCCTTCCTATTGGTTAAGGCTTCTTTTCACAAATATCTTTAAAAAAAATATTTTTTCTAATAATATCTAGATATTACTAACCTTGGCACTTAGTAGGAATGTTCTAACCTTAATTTTAACCTCATGACTAATCTAGGTTAGCTTAACTTCTAGGTTAAGGCTTCACTAAAAGACTAGCACAATATTTAATTAATATAAATTACAAATTCACAAAATTGTCAAAATGACCAAAATACCTTTAGGCTAAAAATTGGGAATATGAAATTCTAATCACGTGACTAGGCTCCTTTGGTCATGGTTAGTCTCTAAGCTTAGCAAAACTAGGGTTTAGCTAGTTAACCATCAAAATCACCAATCAACATTTTAAACAGTTTTAAATTGATTAAAAATCACCAAAAATCACAATATGATATAAATATCATTATTAAATGATTATAATCAAAAAAATTCAAAATTACCCTCATTTGGAAAACTGGGTGTTATATGTCGGCAGTAGAACGATGTCTAGTCTGAAATAAATAAATGCTCAAAATAAACTTTACTGCTCATTCATATTTCTAAATTGTTTACAATATTTATAAAAAAAAGTACAAGGTTCTTACAAATATTGAGAATGATACAACATCTATCTAATCTCTAGGTTTTGGCCTTCAGGTACACCTGTATCTTCCAATGCTAAGAGAAGCCACAGTTAACCTGAAAAATGTTGGTTTTCAGTCAGGAATTGAACAAGCACACAAACCGACAGGCTATTCGTAACATAATAACATATGTGGAAGAAAAATAGAAAGTAAACTAATGTCATGGTTGTAACGCCACAGTCCCAAATGGAAGGACTAAAACGTAATCATGCTAGCTGTATACATACGAAGTCTACTCCAATATATGGAAACCTGTATGTATACATAAGTCCACTCCAATATATGGAAACTCGTAATCATGACAGCTGTCAATAGAGGCATGTTACACGGTTTATATTCAATAAATGTCAAGTCTTCTAACATGCCTGACAGTTATCCTACGCATGCGCACGGAGGATCAGCCCACACGCAAGTGACCTCTATATGATACTCACAACTCTCACACACAACTAGTGTACAATCGTGACAAGTCAATGAGATACACTAAATTTGACGGTAGTCCCTTAACTCTAGGTCCACATGCAACAATAATAAACTAGAAATATAAATACAATAACTGAATAATAAAATGCAACTAAATGTAAGCAGTAAAGATGGCAAGGTATCTTGCCTGGTAGGGGGCCTAGTGTAGTGCGATGATCTGACATGTTCGAGTAGTCCATTAGCCATGATTGATGTACAAGGGTCCGAAATTCACGAGAAAGTAGGGAAGGATGATTAGTCATGATTGGTGACGATAATCGAAGAGGAAATTGGAATAAAAGATACTTATGCTAGTTTTAGAAAGTATTTCATAATTTATATATATATATATATATATATATATATATATATATAGACTAAATTTCTGTTAGAAAAATATTTTCCATAAAACTTAAATAAAAAATTTCATTTTCGGTAAGAAAAACTCTTAAGTTTGTAAAATATGTTGTTTGGGTAAAACTCTATTTCATATATGAAAATCTTTAAGTAATTATTCAAAAATATTAAAAATTCTTTTATGCTGAAAACTATAAATTTGTCGAATATATAAGTATAAAAATAACTAACAATATTTTGATGCAAAAACTAAATTTTAACACAATACCATAAAAATAGGATAATATATTCTAGGCCAAAACTATGTTTGAAATCACTATAGGCAAAAATCCTCATATCATAAATTCTGCAAATCATCGTAACAAAAATTAATACTTATGATATAACAATAATAATAATGTAATAATAATAATAATAATAATAATAATAATAATAATAATAATAATAATAAAATAGCATATTTTGTTCTTAAAAGAAAAGAAAAAGGGACTAAATAATATAACAGTAATAATAATAATAATAGTAATAGTAATAGTAATAATAATAATAATAATAATAATAATAATAAAATAACATATTCTGTTCTTAAAAGAAAGGAAGAAGGGAGTGGTGAGAGAGAGAGAGAGAGGAAGTTGAGAAGAAAGGGGAAAAAGAGGGGGTTACCGGGGCAGTAGCGCGGCGCGGCGGTCGACGCACGGCGGAAGGGTGGAGCTCCGGTGTTGTGGCGGGAGTCGCCGATCTGGAGGAGGAATCGGTGGGGAAACCTAGTGGAGGGCGGCACCGGCTGCACAGGAGGCTGGCCGGGGTCTCGACGACACAACGGAGGGCGGCGTGCGATGCTCGGCGCTGGTCACGTCGGACAGCGCGTCCACCAGCGCCGAGGGCGATTGTGCGGCCACAACGACGAGATCGCAACTCCGGCACGGTGGAGCTCACCTAGCGGTGTGCGGCAGGAATTCAACGCCGTTTTTGGTGGCGCCACAGTCGGGACAGCGGTACTGTCGGATCCTCGCCGTGGGTCACCGTGTTGTGGCGTTATGGCGACCAGAGGGCAGCGACATGTCTCGAGAACGGCGCACAGCGAGGGAAGATCGGCAGCGGGCTTCCAGCGCCACGGCGGGGCGCGCCCCGCGGCTCCGAAACTCGACGGCGAATCTGCGGATGGGCGCGGCGAAGGTATGGGTTTTCTATTATTCCTTCTCCTTTCTTTGGTGTGGGGGTTGGTGATGTTTCCGGGTGTGCGAGGTTTGGGTGTCGGGCGATTGGAAGAGGATGACGATGTGGTGGGACTCTGGGCCGCGAGTACGTTCGGGTTGGTTTGATTGGCGGAGGGGGAGGAAGTCGGAGGATGGTGGTTGTCACTCCGAATGATGGTGTGGTATTCGGGTGCGGGTGGCGGTTTTGAACGCGACGGGGTGATGTGGTGGAGGAAGTCGGTTGGTCGGCCAGGAAGCCTAGGAGGATGGCTGGAAACATGGTAGCAAATTTTAGGGTTAAGGATTTGGATTGGGGATTAGGTTTAGGGTTCAAGATCGTGCTGGGGAGTTGTGTTCTCCTCGTCATAGGATCAAGATAATGTCCGGCATGTCGGACACGAAAGAGATGTACTTGTATTGGTAATCTGGATATAGTGGAATGACACCCGAGGTCGGACCCGAGGCCATCACGGCTGACACGGATAAATTTTGGACACCGACACGGCGTACAACACTTGTGGTAGAAAATTATGGGTTGGTGAAATCATCGAGAAAAGAGAATAAGAGGGCTCTCCTTATATGGGAGGTGGAAGCCCTATTTCGATAAGGATTGGTATTGTTTAAACTCCTCATTAGATAAATCCTACATCGATTCAAAACGGTTTAAAAATTACTTTATCAAATTCAAATCAAAGGTAGATAAATCTATTTGGATTAAAGGCTTGTCGATGAAATCTTTTTGAACATAAATCATCATAATTAACTAAATATTAAATCAAAAAAAAATTCAAATATTATTTTTGAAACATTAAATTAATGAAAATAAATAATTTCGAAAATACAAAAATTTATACCCTCGTATACAAAAATAATACTTATCCAAAACTAGTTTGTTTTCTAAATTACTAATTATACTTGTATAATAAAATAGTTTGTTTTTTATACGGCAAATAAAAGGAGTTTTGAAATTCTCTTTGCTCATACCTTAAACAAATTGAGAATTTATCATATATATACATATTAGAAAAACTATACTTCCTTAATAATAAAATCAAAATATTTTTCTAAAAATATGTACCTCGCACATATTCCTATTCGTCGAGAAAATATGAAACGCAAACCCGCACGCGACGTTCAATACAACAATGCCAACTCCTATGCGATGTACAAATTCGAATCACAAAATCAATAATAAATTATTTATTTTTAAAAATATCATAGTAGAAATTTAGGGGGTTTACATCCTACCCAACTTAAAAGAATTTCGTCCTCGAAATTTAGGAGTAGGTAGGGTTGAGGGAAAACACAAGAGTTTATCGATAAGAAGTTTAAGCAATGATTCGAAAACGGAATCCAGCAAGCAATTTGAACAACAATAATCTAGACAAAACTTTTGGTATAGTTTATAAGATATCTCATGGCATCCCACTCAATATCGAAATTCGAAAAACGACTATCATTTATTCAAGACGTGCAAGCTCAAAATGCAACAATTTCAAATCTC
Source organism: Iris pallida (assembly GCA_029216955.1). Lineage (NCBI taxonomy): Eukaryota > Viridiplantae > Streptophyta > Magnoliopsida > Asparagales > Iridaceae > Iris > Iris pallida. Next base: position 3,642,212 of record JANAVB010011999.1, on the reverse strand, counting down.
AAAAATTCACTAGCTCGATACTCTTGATTCAAAATCGTCATATTCTAAATCGTCTTATCAATAGTAACTTTATACAGTCTCTTCAAATTCCATAATCCACAAAAATTTAAATTTTCCATAAACTTTTTTTCCCTCAAATTGGAGTTTCTCCTCAAATTTTAACTCACAAAATTTATGTTCCTCAAAACATATTCTCAAATCATAACTCTCGTAACCTTAGTTCTAATCTTGATTATAACATTTTTGAAAAATTCACATACCTCATAATAAGTCTCAAACCTTTGGAAATAAATTCCCCATTTTTTTTCTTGAAATCCTTTATAACTATCCTCAAATAAATTCTAAAACTATTAGAAATCTTCCAGGCATATAATATATCCGACCTTCAAACGATTTTCTTCCCAAAAATCCAA
>JANAVB010011999.1:3638556-3641786 GCA_029216955.1 Iris pallida | reverse complement strand
GACGTGCAAGCTCAAAATGCAACAATTTCAAATCTCAAAAATTCACTAGCTCGATACTCTGATCAAAATCATATTCTAAATCGTCTTATCAATAGTAACTTATACAGTCTCTTCAATTCATAATCACAAAAATTTAAATTTTCCATAAACTTTTTTCCCTCAAATTGGGTTTCTCCTCAAATTTTAACTCACAAAAATTTATGTTCCTCACAAACATATTCTCAAATCATAACTCTCGTAACCTTAGTTCTAATCTCTGATTATAACATTTTTGAAAAATTCACATACCTCATAATAAGTCTCAAACCTTTGGAAATAAATTCCCATTTTTTTTCTTGAAATCCTTTATAACTATCCTCAAATAAATCTCATAAACTATTAGAAATTCTTCCAGCATATACATATATATCCGACCTTCAAACCGATTTATTCCCAAAAATCCAATTCACACAAATTTGATTCCTTAGAGATATGTTAAATCCTATATCACAATAGAAATTTTGATAAGTTAAAACTTTTGATTCAATCATTTCTAATCTTCTTTTAACATATCTATTTATATACCTCTTTTTCCTCAAGCTAAATTTTGTCTTTCGTAATCCTCTTGAATTTTAAATTCAATAAACCCTCAATTAATTTAGTCTAAGTAAAAATCAAACTCTTCACATATTCATTTAACAACGTAAAAATTTATCTTTAAGGTACCATCATAGAAATCCATCTTCAATATTCTTGATTACTCTTGAACCTGTTTGTCACTCACGAGTATACCATCTACTTAAACATGATATCACCTTTTCTCAATTCCAATTGTTTTTAACTTATGTCAAATCCTATATACCTTGTAATCGTCTACTCATCTTAACCAACTATACCATTAGTCTCCTCTACGAAATTTCTAATCTAGTCCCGTGTGACTGAAAGGGGTAGTGATTCCGTCTCCATCTTTGTACAAAATTATATACGAACGAAGGCTGTATGAATCATGAAGGAGTTTAATGAAATCCTCGAGAGGAAGCTAGCCAAAAGGAAAGAAAATTTTATATGGTGAGGTTCAAGGGTCATGGTGAAGGTTATGAAGATGTTATGGGTCTAAGTAACCCAAGATAATAAGCAATCAAGAGTAAACACAAAGTTAAGCCTTTATGGAATTAAGTAGATCACAATCATTCCATGGGTCGAAAAGATTTGAGTCAAGATTTGGTCTCTAACCTAAGTCAGAAAGGACAATAGTATTATGGTAGGGTTTATAGGCTAGCCATTTTGACTTGAGAGTCGCATCATAAAAATAAAGTACAATGGGACGTGTTTTAGTGGCACGTGATATACTTACATGAAGGTGAGCTCGCCTGGTCTTACATATGTAATTTGTTGGATGGAAAAGTCTAGTGTTGTGTTTCAACTATCCAAGTCACGATAGAGGACAACCAAATGATCAAAATAGAAAGTGGGTTTCCATGAGGCGCTAATTAATGCACAAAATAAAAAGATCCAGTTTAAGCACGAAATAAGATAATTTAGGAAATCTCATAGAGTAAGTTAGGAAGACAGTTTCTAGAGAGGAGATAGTCTCTTAGATGGAACATGGTCAAGGAAAAGATTCTAATCATTTCTAAATTTCAAACAATTAGATGGTCACGATAAAAGATCTAGATTTGAGGAAAGGTCGAGATATGATCACATGGTTTAGTAGATGACTAATTATGCTTGAGTATTACGACTATTATGGCCATGAGGGATATGGAACTTAGTGTGGAATCCTTCTAACCGATTAGGGTTATCTTGGCGGCCTGTCATTAAAATTTAAAACCAAGTTTCCTTCAAAGAGTTTCTAAATAAATTTTCCAAAAATGAACAACCATAATTTGTTTTTACTCCAAGTCGTCTAATTTAATCATGATTAAAAGTTTAATCCCTTCCATAATTCTCCAAGTGATCCTTCATCCCGTCACTACTAATTATTTCAAGATTTAACATTTTTACTCCAACTTTCGAACTCAAGAGTTCATAAACCATGCATCTATAAAATTTCAATATTTCTTCATAACTTAAAAACTCCAAAATTTTCTCAAAAAATTCTTAAGTTAAATCCTTAGCATATCATGAGCAATCTAAATTTTTTTTCGCTCAATATTTTAACGTACTCAACAATCATAATTTCACTTCTAAGTCATTCAAACATAATCTCAACCTTTAAATGGTAATTCCTTTAATCAATCAAATGACTTTTCATCACATCGTTAGTAACTTTTCTAAAAATTTAATATTAGCAATTCAATTTTAAATTCAATATTCAAATTTTTACCAAAATTTGATATCCATAATCACAACTTTTTAAACCCAAAATCTAAATAGATTTGTAAATCCTCAATCAAATGACACGAATTCAAATTTGAATTTTTTTCAACAATCGTTTCCATTTCTTTCAAATATTTTAAACCAGAATTTCAATATCATTACTTCAAAATTTATGAACTTATTAGTTGGGAACCATACAACCCAATTTAAAACCAAGCTTTATCAACCATCCTCATAAATCTTATAGCAGCATAAATTTTTTTTCAACTAACTTTATATCTCTTCAAGGATGTATAGCTATAAACAAATGAATCATAAACATTTTTCAAAGACCTTCAAAATTAAAACTCAAAAATCAAATCAACTTCCTTTCTCAATTGTATATAGATCCCACTATCCTTCTGTAGATCCAAATAAAGTTCTAAAATCCTTCGAAGTTATTAATGTTGCTACTACCCAACTTGGAATTAACTAATCCTTAAGTTCATACTTCTAGAAAAATATGGTTTCTCTTAACCTTATATCTTTATAACTCAAATAGGATCTCAATGCATACTAGTTGTCAATGTAACCCTTCTAGCCATGTGTTTGACCTATGAGCAGATACTAGTGGATTCATCTTCCTAGTTGTCACTAAGTACGAAACAAAGAATTTACGGTAGAAGGAGTCAAGCAAGATGCAAATTAAGGAGGCTGAACGAGAGTTCGGAATTTGAAGTCAAAAAAGGATGTCAGTAGGTGGATGAGATTCTAGACTCTAATCCTATGTGCAGGTTCACATCGGTACAGTCACGTAACCGAAGTGATATACTCGACCTGCATGGGCCACCACAAAAACATGTAACGCCCAGTCCCAAATGGAAGGACTAAAATGTAATCATGCCAGCTGTATACATACAAAGTCTACTCCAATATATCGAAACTTGTATGTA
>JANAVB010011999.1:3551056-3636056 GCA_029216955.1 Iris pallida | reverse complement strand
TGGCGCGGCGAGGTGAGGGTTTTCTATTATTCCTCCTCATTTTCTTTGGTGTGGGGTTGGGGGTGTTTATGGTGTACGATGGTTTTGGTGTCGGGCGATTGGAGAGGATGACGACGGTGGTTGGGACTCCGGCCGGAGTGTGGCTGGCTTGGTTGATGGCGGAGGGGGAAGTAGGAGGATGGTGGTGTACTCCGGTGAGGGTGTGGAATTCGGGTGCGGTGGCGGTTGAAAGAGACGGATGATGTGGTGGCAGGAAGTCGGTGGCCGACCGGGAAGCCTTGGAGGATGGCTGGAAACATGGTGGCAAATTTTAGGGTTAGGGATTTGAATTGGGGATTAGGTTTAGGGTTCAAGATCATGCTGGGGAGTTGTGTCCTCCTGGTCATAGGATCAAGATAATGTCCGGCATGTCGGACACGAAAGAGATGTACTTGTATTGGTAATCTGGATATAGTGGAATGACACCCGAGGGTCGGACCCGAGGCCATCACGGCTGACACGGATAAATTTTGGACACCGACACGATGCGTACGACACTTGTGGTAGAAAATTATGGGTTGGTGAAATCATCGGAGAAAAGAGAATAAGAGGGCTCTCCTTATATAGGAGGTGGAAGCCCTATTTCGATAAGGATTGGTATTGTTTAACTCCTCATTAGATAAATCCTATATCGATTCAAAACGGTTTAAAAATTACTTTATCAAATTAAATCAAAGGTAGATAAATCTATTTGGATTAAAGGCTTGTCGATGAAATCTTTTTCGAACATAAATCATCATAATTAACTAAATATTAAATCAAACAAAATTCAAATATTATTTTTGAAACATTAAATTAATGAAAATAAATAATTCAGAAAATACAAATATTTATACCCTCGTATACAAAAATAGTACTTATCCAAAACTAGTTTGTTTCTAAATTACTAATTATACTTGTATAATAAAATATATTTTTTATACGGCAAATAAAAGGAGTTTTGAAATTCTCTTTGCTCATACCTTAAACAAATTGAGAATTTATATATATATACATATTAGAAAAACTATACTTCCTTATAATAAAATCAAAATATTTTTCTAAAAATATGTACGTCGCACATATTCGCATTCATCGAGAAAATATGAAACGCAAACCCGCACGCGACGTTCAATACGACAATGCCAACTCGTATGCGACGTACAAATTCGAATTACAAAATCAATACTAAATTATTTATTTCTAAAAATATCGTAGTAAAAATTTAGGGGGTTTATAATGGTATAACTAGAATGAAAGCAGGAACATAGAACAGGGTATATCAACTAGAAAAGAATATGTAAACATGGTGACATGGCAAGTAGTAAGAAAATAAATAAACAATAAATGAGACAACTATCTATGTGTTTTAAAATATCAGTTTCGACATATGAATGGCTTGGGGGTAAATCAAGTATCCCACACGTAAAATGTGCGACTGTTATTCTCCACAAAAGACACAGGAGATAGAAAGGGTAGTTCACATGTCTAATAAGATATTTTCCTTCCGACTAGTACACATGGACCCGAACAAGTCACGAAACACAGAAACATGATAAAACGAGAATATAATGAGTAGAGGTCCATGATACCATCTCGTGTGTCCAGCATGTCAACAAGAAAGAGAGCATATGTATGATATGTACTGAAAAACTATTAGAATTGAAAGCAATCAGAAAATGTACCTGTCTGAGGTCCTTAGCTGATGAAACCGATACTACCAACCACTCAGTACGCCACACAAAAGTCCAACTGCACAACTGCCTCGAGATGCTTGTCACGACCCGCACCCGTTTTTTTTTTTGAACGGAGACGAGATGTGTCCAAGCCAGCCTACGCCGCAGTGTCGGCGGTAGAACGCTGTCACGGCCATGAAGATCAAAATCACAAATATACTCATTCACAAGATTAATTTAATTTACAAAGATCACAAGTCTTACATTTGCAGAAAACATAAACTTGTACAATGATAGAATGACTACAACTCAACTATCTAGTTAGTCTCTAGGCTTCTGGCTGCAAGTATCCCCGTGTCTCCCATGCTAAGTAAATCTACGGCTAACCTGAAAATGTTGGTTTTCAGTCAGGAATGGAACAAGCACAATTCACTGAATGCAATTTCAAATAAAGAAAATGACTATAAGACAAAGGTTAGGCATCAATCATGAGTTTTAAAAATAACAGTTAAGCCGTGAGAAAAATCAATAGTAATAAATAGACCAATATACTTTCCACCGTTAGAAGTACCTTTGACATGTGATCGGTCTGGGGTACTACACCGTACGGTTTACGAGATCTACTGCATAAAGTAAACAAGGTCTACAAGATCTACTGCATGAAAGTAAACAAGGTCTACAAGATCTACTGTATGAAAGTAAACAAGGTCTACAAGATCTACTGAATGAAAGTAAACAAGGTCTACAAGATCTACTGCATGAAAGTAAACAAGGTCTACAAGATCTACTGCATGAAAGTAAACAAGGTCTACAAGATCTACTGAATGAAAGTAAACAAGGTCTACAAGATCTACTACATGAAAGTAAACAAGGTCTACAAGATCTACTGCATGAAAGTAAACAAGGTCTACAAGATCTACAATGTCTACGAGATCTACAAGGTCTACGGTCTGATCACACATCCTTGGTACTTCTCATTCCCGACTCGATAATTTATAATAGAGTATAAAAATATCACATAACCAATGACTAATCAATGAAATATAGTAAAGATCAATATCGAAATGCAGACAATAAACTGTACTCGCCTGTGGTCCTCTGCTGGTGAAACCGACAGTCTGAACTACTCAATGTGCCACAATAGTCAAAATCCATACAACAGTCCCTGGAAGCTGAAATAAATAATACCAATGATCTCAGAATAGTCCAATTAGCTAGGTTTGCCTGTCCTTACGTCCAATTCTGTACATAGGGGCAAAATGGTAATTTTGGACAAAACGATGTCCGTCGTTGGACCCGCTTTGCACCGAAAAGCGTGCCAGAGTCAATGGTCTCTAAAGTCGTCAAACTACATGTTTACGGATCCAGTTTTCCGATACGAACCCAACCGTATGTCCAAAGTTGGATTCCGGCTGGCCGTAGCACAAAATCACCCGTTGAGTGGGACCGTGGGGCCCGCAAAACGACGATTTTATCAACAGTCTCAGAATCGGACCAAACTTGGCATACAGGACCAAAAAAATGATACGGTTCTGTTGGCGCAAGTTCCGTCTCGATCTGACGAGCGTGCACAAAGTTATGACGGAATTTGCATTGGACGGATACGGGGCGATTCCGACGGATACGCGTCGAATTCGTCGCGCACACGTGATCAATTCGAATTCCGTCAAAGCCCACACAACCACGAAGCTGTTACGCAGCTTTCGATGCCTTCGGTGCACGACCACGTCGCCCGGAATGACGGGACGGACGTCGTGTGGAGCGATTTCTAGTTTTTGAAAACAGGTTTTCCTGAAGTTTACATGTGGATAATGCTCTGTACAAAGCAAATTTCTACAAACTTCCTACTGGAATCTTCTAGCCCTATATGTTGGGTTTAACTTCTGTTTAGAAAATTTCCTGATTCGAAGGATAGATTGGTGGGAATTTCTATGTGAAGTTGGGTGTTTGGGACAGAATACGCGTTCTGTTTTAGGACAGATTCGTCGTTGACTTTCAGTCGATTTCCCCAGCGATTTATGGCATCTAAATGTAAAACAATTAAAGGAACTTAAAGATGTATATATCGGCTTCGTACCTGAGGAGGAAAATCGGAAGATGATCGATCGAGCGCGACGCAGCAGCGTTACGAAAACAGCCCCGCACGTGTCGCTGCTAGCCATTCTCCGCGCTTGCGCACTGTATCCGCGCGGCCTCGCCGCGCGGCCTCACCGCGCGCGGCGGCGCCCAGGCTGCCGTACGGTGGCACCAGGGTCCGAGGGTGGTCGCCCGTTGGTCAGGGGGTGGCGGCTCGTTTAGGGTTTGGTGAAGAGTTCGCTCGATTCCCTTCTCGATTCTCTTCGCTCCTCGATATATATATATATACTCCTGTGTTAATATTCAGGGGTCGGGCTCTCGATCGGTTCTGTGGGGACCAAGGCTCGGTTCTATGTTCCTTAGCGTGGGGGTGGGGTTTCGTAGGGGTACTACTGTGCTTCTGTTGCTGGGGAAAATTGGGGAGCTCGGGTTGTTGGGGAAACGGGTGGGCCGGCCTGGCTTTGGCTGGGCCGGGATCTAGTTGCTGGGCTGGGGTCTAATATATATATATAGCTATTTATATATACAACCAATTATATCCGTATATATACATATATATATATACGTATATACATACAATATATATAAATATATATTTACACATACATATACTATTATATATTCTCTATATATATATATTCTCTATATATATTCTCTCTATATATACTCTCTCTCTCTCTATATATAGATATATATACTCTCTCTCTCTATATATATATGTATATATATTCTCTATATATACATATATTCTCTCTATATATTCTCTATATATATATATACTCTCTCTCTCTCTATATATATATATCTATATATATTCATCTATATATATACATACATATATAAACACACATACATTATATTTATTAGACAAATAATAATATAACCAATACAATAATAATATAAAAATATTAATATACAACTAAAATAAATCATACTTGAATTTACTTGTACATTTGTATGTACAATACTTCATATCAAAACAAATGAATAATACTTAAATAAAATAAACAATTTAGCTTAAAAATAAATAGTTAAGAAGTTTGGGGGTTTACATCCTACCCACCTTAGAGTAATTTCGTCCTCAAATTTAGGGTCAACTTCCATTTCTTTATTCTCCCCCTATTTGATCACCCTATGCTAAATCCATAAATCGATCTATCGAATATACACTTGCAACTCGTCAATAGTTGATCACAAAATTTACTAATGTTACATTTCTAATCCTCCAATGCCAGAGTTCTTCAGTCTGTAATTGTAACAACCCCCTCCGATCCTTTAGGTTAAGTTCTCAAAGTTTAACACCAAGAGTGAAGGCCTCAAGTTTGGTTATTTGCATCATTCTCGACAACTTCCATAAACTTGTATTGCTAGTCGTCCTTGAAGCTTGCTGAACTCATATAGACCCTATAAAATTTCAACCATTACCACCATTTACTATAATCCTAATCGTTATCCTGGAACTTTTTATCACTCGTACTTATGCAGTTCCATCGTAACAATCCTCTGAGATTGAAAATCTTCTCATCGAAATTCTATTTCAACAATAATCTTTCTACTACCATTTTGGTCTCTAGCAATATAATCATCAAAATCCCAGTCTGCTAACTTCTATCAATACTTTCAACAAAAAAAAAAATTTGATCACCAAGAACCAGATAGGTGATTCGGAACATATAACCACCTTAATTTACGCTACTCCATCAAAACTTCAAATTCTCAATAGATTCAATCCTCTAAAGAATATAATTTATTATTTTTTTCAAATATAATAAACTTCACCAATGTTCTTCACAATTAATTAACCACCAAGAGTAAGTCGCGGGAATCTCTACCCACCTTTGGTCACACTACTTCTCAAATTTCATGTCACTAAAACTTTATAATCATCCAACTACATGCAAAAGTTTCTACCAATCGCTGTCTACTGCCTATGGCATCTATAATCCCTTTCTATCTATCAAATAACCCTAACAAGCAACAAATTCACACAAATAGCAAGGAATATTGGTAACTCTAATAAGCATGACCATTCTCGCTCCGAAATAGGGAGGACGTGAAGATAAGGAAGAATAATCGAAAGTAAATATGAAAATTCCCAAGGCGGTAGAGGGTATCCCATGAAGCAGATGGGATGAAAGTTTATGAACCCCTGACTTATTTGCTAGATTGGCTACTCTAGTCCGGTTACTTGCTACGTCGAAGAACCCCTCGTTACTTAGAGGTGGAGGCTACATAATAGGTATAGGGACCTATTTCAAATAGTTCGGTTTTATAGTCCACATATGGTGATAAGCATGGATGTGTCCTACTTGGTCTTAAAGGGTTCTCTATTTGGACATCAGTCGTTGGTTGGATGGACATCGGATTTCAATCTATATGGTTTGGACAAGATCCTAATGATAAAACTCTTTCTACTAGGTTAGGGTATCCTAGAGTAGGTTTCTACCCAAGTGATTGAGTTAGTTGTCAGTCAAGTTGGTTAGCTAAAACCTAGAGTCCAAAATACGTCTTCGGTGACTTTTGTGTTTAAGTAACACATGAGGCCTCAATTGGATGGCACACTAGTGGCATGCGCGTAGTAGGCTTCGAGTAGATCACAACCATATATTGGGTCATAGGAATTGAGTCGAAGTTGAGGTTCTAATGGAAGTCGGGAAGTATACCGAACTATGGTAAAGGTTATAGCTAGTCCTTTAGACCTGAAAGTCGTACCATAAAAATAGAGTACCAGGGGACGTGTTTGAGTGGGACATGTTATACCTAGATGGAGGTGGACGCGTCTAGATCTTGCATATGAGATTTGTTAGAAGGTAACCGCTGGTCTCGTGTCCCGAATATTAATGACACGGCCGGGGACACAAAATGATCTAAAAGGAAAGTGGGAGTCCATGAGACACTATTTATCATCCCAATAGAAAATATTCTAGTCAATCGGTAATCCTCGTATATCCCAAAATTCTAGAAGGCTTATAGTCTACCCACCATAGAAGCTAGGATACGGTTTTAGGAATCATGGTTTAGGAGGATTCCTAAGTCCAAATATTGTACCTCGACTCTGGTCAATAAAGAATAAGGTACGACGTATCGGGATACAGTAGATATAAGTCAAGTCAATGGTCATTCTTCAATAAATGGAAAAACGAGTGCGTGTGCAATGACACATGGTCGATAAAATAGAATGACCTGCTCGTCCACAGTGTACATGAGTTGTCGACGGGGGTAACCAACTTTAAGGCACATCCTATGGAAAGGTTCCTAACAACTGGGTCATGAATTTCTACGTGTGCCAAGCCTGTCAGGCTATTGCCACATGGCTCTAGTGAAGGAAAACTTGAACATATGATTAGAGGCTCACAACATTTGGTTTCTTGAGGATAGATAGTCTCCTAGGTTGTCATTTCGACTAAGGATAAAACCCTACACATTCTTAAATTCATATGGCTTGAAAGTCCCGATAACAGTTTGGGGTCGAGAGGAGAACGAGTAACTCAATCACAGGACTGGCCGTTGGTAGCTACACTTGTGCCTACCATTATCATAGCCATGGGAATACTCTGTATCTCTCTACCATCACAAGCTTTCGTCTTTCCAAATCGGTGAAAGATAAAAACAATAAAGAATTCAAGGGAGATGTTACTGAATACAATTTCGTGATTCAAGGGCGAACATATAATTCAAGAGGAATTGTCAATGCAGTCGTGGATGAGACCCTAGAGACATCTATATCTCAATCCACGTAGGATAATTAAATAAAGTGCGAACCAAATGCATCATGGTTGATCAGACCATAATACACTGATTCTGATTAGACAATAAGTTAGCAGGCGTCCCCAATAAACATATGTCTTAAATCAAGCTCGATAAAAGAGCAAGCTTGCAAAAACTAGGCTACAATAGCAGCATTGGTCAAATTAGTTCAAATACAAGTACGTGAGATTTTTGAAAAGAGGCACAAGTAGTTCGAGTTTTGTGAGTATCAAACCTTACCCGATGTTCTTGCTTATACAGTCATCCCACTTTCTTCTTATCCTTAAGGCCTTGGTCGACTAATGGTTTATAGACTTCTGAATTCTACGTTCTAGTAAACCTATTAGTGTCAGTCAATTTTCTCGTCAATAGATCACAAGAACCACGGATTACTAGGTCGAGAGACATGTTATCCATCCTGCAGAACTTCCGCTGGAATTAGCCTTGGATCTTATAGGACATACAGGGCACCGTCCTATCCCCTATAGTATCTTAAACTTGTAATCATGTCTGAAATCATTTCACCAAGAGTTATGTCTCGTCCGTATACTCGGAGTGTGGTAAACTCTTAGATTCGTGATTTCAGGGCGATATGATATCCGATACTCTACCTTATATGGATACAAGGGTGACTACGGTCAAAGAGGATCACTAGCTATAGTTTAGCAATATTCTATGACCTATATTCTCTTAAACTATTCCATCTCTAAGGATCGTGCCTTGCCAGTGCGCTGCTGGCGGCAGTGAACACATAGTCTCCTTAATTTAAATAAATGGCGACAGTGCCCTGCCGTCCTGCCATTATGAGTTAACTGACATTCCTTTAACTATATCTGTAACAATTCATGAGCTCCTAGAGATTCAAACAACTGGCTATGAAATAAAGTGTAAGTATCGATCAGTCATAATCCTTAGAATAAAGATGAACATGGAGGAACAACCCGAGGAAAAGAGTTACAAACATTCTAGTATCTATTTCATGTATATCCAAACCATTGGGGAAAACTTTGAATTGAAACTAACTCGAGGTTCGTCTATGGATAACATAAAATAATAATTCTTAGGCAAAATAGAAACTAAATAGGCAATTTGACTACGATATAAGGGTGATATCTAGGGGCAAAGAGAAGGAATTGCACAGTCATCAAGGTTAGGCCATTAATTCTAGAAAGCCCTGTCCCACCAAGTGAATAACCTATCTACATTATATCATATCGTCATATCAAGAGGTAATAGTGTACCTATAGGAATCTGACAACTATCAAAAATTAATAATTTCCATCCTAAATTGTATGGCCTAAACTACCCATCGGTAAGTTGGTATAAGGGACTCCTAGTCCTAGTCATTCTCTTAAATTAAATTAATCTTTGTTCGTGAATGAGCATGTTCTAGTCGCAGGCTCGCAATAGTACAACTAACTTACGTACTATCACGAGTTCGCATTATTTGCAAAGACTGACCTGCATGGGCCACCACAAAAACTTGTCACGACCCGCACCCATTTTTTTTTTTTTTTGAACGGATACGAGACGTGTCCAAGCCAGCCTACGCCGCAGTGTCGGCGGTAGAACGCTGTCACGGCCATGAAGATCAAAATCACAAATATACTCATTCACAAGATTAATTTAATTTACAAAGATCACAAGTCTTACATTTGCAGAAAACATAAACTTGTACAATGATAGAATGACTACAACTCAACTATCTAGTTAGTCTCTAGGCTTCTGGCTGCAAGTATCCCCGTGTCTCCCATGCTAAGTAAATCCACGGCTAACCTAAAAATGTTGGTTTCCAGTCAGGAATGGAACGAGCACAATTCACTGAATACAATTTCAAATAAAGAAAATGACTATAAGACAAAGGTTAGGCATCAATCATGAGTTTTAAAAATAACAGTAAAGCCGTGAGAAAAATCAATAGTAATAAATAGACCAATATACTTTCCACCGTTAGAAGTACCTTTGACATGTGATCGGTCTGGGGTACTACACCGCACGGTCTACGAGATCTACTGCATAAAGTAAACAAGGTCTACAAGATCTTCTGCATAAAAGTAAACAAGGTCTACAAGATCTACTGCATGAAAGTAAACAAGGTCTACAAGATCTACTGAATGAAAGTAAACAAGGTCTACAAGATCTACTGCATGAAAGTAAACAAGGTCTACAAGATCTACTGCATGAAAGTAAACAAGGTCTACAAGATCTACTGCATGAAAGTAAACAAGGTCTACAAGATCTACTGCATGAAAGTAAACAAGATCTACAATATCTACGAGATCTACAAGGTCTACGGTCTGATCACACATCCTTGGTACTTCTCATTCCCGACTCAATAATTTATAATAGAGTATAAAAATATCACATAACCAATGACTAATCAATGAAATATAGTAAAGATCAATATCGAAATGCAGACAATAAACTGTACTCGCCTGTGGTCCTCTGCTGGTGAAACCGACAGTCTGAACTACTCAATGTGCCACAATAGTCAAAATCCATACAACAGTCCCCGGAAGCTGAAATAAATAATACCAATGATCTCAGAATAGTCCAATTAGCTAGGTTTGCCTGTCCTTACGTCCAATTTTGGACACAGGGGCAAAATGGTAATTTTGGACAAAACGATGTCCGTCGTTGGACCCGCTTTGCACCGAAAAGCGTGCCAGAGTCAATAGTCTCTAAAGTCGTCAAACTACATGTCTACGGATCCAGTTTTCCGATACGAACCCAACCGTACGTCCAAAGTTGGATTCCGGCTGGCCGTGCACAAAATCACCCGTTGAGTGGGACCGTGGGGCCCGTAAAACGACGATTTTATCAACGGTCTCAGAATCGGACCAAACTTGGCATACAGGACCAGAAAAATGATATGGTTCTGTTGGTGCAAGTTCCGTCTCGATCTGACGAGCGTACACAAAGTTATAACAGAATTTGCATTGGACGGATACGGGGCGATTCCGACGGATACGCGTCGAATTTGTCGCGCACACGTGATCAATTCAAATTCCGTCAAAGCCCACACGACCACGAAGCTGTTACGCAGCTTTCGATGCCTTCGGTGCGCGACCACGTCGCCCGGAATGGCGGGACGGACGTCGTGTGGAGCGATTTCTAGTTTTTGAAAACAGGTTTTTCCTGAAGTTTACATGTGGATAATTCTCTGTACAAAGCAAATTTCTACAAACTTCCTACTAGAATCTTCTAGCCCTATATGTTGGGTTTAACTTCTGTTTAGAAAATTTCCTGATTCGAAGGATAGATTGGTGGGAATTTCTATGTGAAGTTGGGTGTTTGGGACAGAATACGCGTTCTGTTTTAGGGACAGATTCGTCGTCGACTTTCAGTCGATTTCCCCAGCAATTTATGCATCTAAATGTAAAACAATTAAAGGAACTTAAAGATGTATATATCGGCTTCGTACCTGAGGAGGAAAATCGGAAGATGATCGATCGAGCGCGACGCAGCAGCGTTACAAAAACAGCCCCGCACGTGTCGCTGCTGCCTTCTCCGCGCTTGCGCGCTGTATCCGCGCGGCCTCGCCGCGCGGCCTCACTGCGCGCGGCGGCGCCCAGGCTGCCGTACGGTGGCGCCAGGGTCCGAGGGTGGTCGCCCGTTGGTCAGGGGGTGGCGGCTCGTTTAGGGTTTGGTGAAGAGTTCGCTCGATTCCCTTCTCGATTCTCTTCGCTCCTCGATATATATATATACTCCTGTGATAATATTCAAGGGTCGGGCTCTCGATCGGTTCTGTGGGGACCAAGGCTCGGTTCTATATTCCTTAGCGTGGGGGTGGGGTTTCGTAGGGGTACTACTGTGCTTCTGTTGCTGGGGAAAATTGGAAGCTCGGGTTGTTGGGGAAACGGGTGGGCCGGCCTGGCTTTGGCTGGGCCGGGATCTAGTTGCTGGGCTGGGGTCTAATCTATATATATAGCTATTTATATATACAACCAATTATATCCGTATATATACATATATATATAAAAAAAAAAAAAAAAAAAAATATATATATATATATATACGTATATACATACAATATATATAAATATATATTTACACATACATATACTATTATATATTCTCTATATATATATATTCTCTATATATATTCTCTCTATATATACTCTCTCTCTCTCTCTATATATATATATATATATATATCTATATATATTCATCTATATATATACATACATATATAAACACACATACATTATATTTATTAGACAAATAATAATATAACCAATACAATAATAATATAAAAATATTAATATACAACTAAAATAAATCATACTTAAATTTACTTGTACATTTGTATGTACAATACTTCATATCAAAACAAATGAATAATACTTAAATAAAATAAACAATTAGCTTAAAAATAAATAGTTAAGAAGTTTGGGGGTTTACAATGCTGAAACAAATATTTCAAACGTATTCAAAATAGTCAAATTAGCTAGGATATCCTACCCATAAGTCTAATTTTAGACGCAGGAGCAAAACATAATTTTGGGCCAAAAACGATATCTGTCGTTGGACTCACTTTGCACCGAAAAGTGTGCCAGAGTTTATTGTCTCTAAAGTCATCAAACTATATTTCTATGGGTTCAATTTGACGAGACGAGCCCAACCATATATCCAAAGTTAGATTCCAGTGGGTCATGCACAAATTTGCCCGTTGGATCGGGACACGGGCCCGTCAAAATAGCGTTCCGGTCCACCTTCTCAGAATTGGACCAAACTTGGCATACAGTACCAGAAAAATAATACAGTCCTGTTAGCGTAAGTCTTGTCTCTAGATGACGAACGTACACAAAGTTATAGGCTAGTTTGCAAAGGGGCCGATATATGGTATCTCGATGGTGCATATACAGCAAAATCGAGTTACGTCAAATCCCACACGTCGACAACATCCATACGCGTCTTTCGATGCTCATGGGTTGTGTCATGCCCCAATTCTAAAATACGGGGACGGACGTCGGCCAGCTATACCGTATAAGGTACGAATACGTTATATGATAATGACGGCTGTCAATCTTGCTGGGTATCCTAGCATGCAATTATTCTATGGCCTAAATCCAATCTCATATCCACAGTCAATCACAAAAAAAACAAGAGAGAGAATCATATGGAAGACAGGAAATACTTATATGATTATCAGGAAATCTACAGTACAGGATAATAATGTAGACGAATATACCTTCCCACAGTTTCTAGCATGGTCTGGATCTGAAGCACATCCTCCAAGTCAAGTCTGGAAGATCCACAGAGTCGATCACAGGCAATCTGGAAATAATCTAGGGTTGGTCAGGCGAACCGTAGCAAGTACCAGAAAGAAAGGCTCAAGGACGGGCGAAGAAAAGCCAGCTGGATAAAATATGACAGGAATAGCATATATGAACAGTAAAAGAGGGTAAGGATCGTGCGGTACCAACGTACGATAACAATCCACATCTAATGTAACTAAATAACCAACAATCATCACAATCTCGCTAACATCCAATAATACCTGCATCGCTAACCGAAACTCGTAGTCTGTCAACGAAATAGTAATCCACCCCTATATCAAACAAGAACAAGGGAATAAATTACCAGGCCGGGGCAACGTTAAGGGCAAGCCAGCTTAGCAAGCAGCAATCCATACAATTTAGGTGAATAAGCGGCCACTCAAATGTCGACGGCTGTCTAGGTGGAGGTTGGGTTACCCCAATAATGTAATATAGGAATCCTCAGATCGTGCCGATCTAACAAGCTAACGGGACCAAGTATATCAAGACTAGATGAGCACCGGTCCCTCGTAAGACTACCGGGCTATGCATGTCACCATCGGTCCCTCGTAAGGCCACCGTGCTGAGCATGCCATGTATATAAGGTATAGTAAAGTAGTCAGATACTGCCATCCTCTAATGCTGACGGTAACAATAACCGTAGCAGCCAGCCTGCACTCCATGACTAGATGTCTGGGAAGCGGCTAGTATTGCACGATCTCAAGATTTCGTTCCCTTCCAATGCTTCTACCAGTTTAAGTTGCCTAGATTATCCATACATTTATCCGAAATCCTATACCGTGGTCACATGATCATCCTCCTAGATGTCGTACCTCATTACGAGAATGCTAAGTAAGAATCAACCTCGACACCTATAGTCCCAGTTGTGATCCATCCTTAGTATTATGCAACAAGCAAGCAAGCAATCCTGACCACGCTAAGACTATAGGCCAACTACCAGATACCCGTACAGGTAATCATATAATATAGATAGAATATCAAGATGGCATCGCAATCCTATATAATCATGGATGTAGCATCTCAAAGTGCCAGTAGACGAGGAGCACCGCAGTACAAAATCAGGGCCAGTACCTCAAAGGGCAAGCTGGACTTATAGCACGGATACAAGTAGTCATGTCGGAAGCAAGGACAAACCTGTCAGTCATTAGAAGTCATATGCCCATATCGTGGCATGGATATCAGGTCAAGTACATGGTCGAAATCTCTGCTATAATATCCCATCAAGTATACAAGGGAGCCTACAGCTCTAATCATCAAGTCGGTCTATCCACCGGATCAATCTATCTAGAGTCTCTTATCCACGATGGAGTGAATATCACGTCAAGAAAGATAATCACCAAATACCAAGCTTATCACTATAAAAAAAAATGCTAGACCCTCTAGCTCACAAGAATCCTCTGAATCAATGATCACAAGCTATCGGGAAACAAACCTCCCAACTACCAAAATATAGCAATCAACCCAGGTTTTTACTACCAAAATAAGCCATATTAGCGACGAAATTAGCGACGCCAACTTAAAATGTCGCTAATATTTCTGGAATTAGTGAAGCCAAAAGTAAATGTCACAACACGTCGCTGATAGCGACAAACAGCGACATATTGCGACTACCTTTAGTGTAATAAAAACCAACGTCGTTGATTTGTCGAAAAACGTCGCCAGTTTATTAGTTCAGCGACGTTTAGCGTCGCCAAGCTTATGGCGTCGCTGAATATTAAAGAAAAGTCGACGCTTTGTGACGTATTTACAGACGTCGCTAATTTCGGCTAAATAGGGTTTCCTCGGTTCGACTTTTTATTTCTTCCTCTCACCAAATTTTTTGTTCCCGTCCCTCTTCCCCCGACCTCGACGACAGCCCGACCCCCTTCCCTCCGGTGTCTCTCATCCTCCTCCTCCACTGCGAGCCCCTCCTCCTTCTCCTTCTCCATCGCGAGCCCCTTCTCCTCCTCCACCGCGAGATCCTCCTCCTCCTCCTCCTCCACAACCGCGAGAAGACTGAAGGTAAACCCTAACCCTAATTGAGGTGTTTTTCGTGTCCAAAATGGACACGGAGACACATTACGACCATGTGTTCACTGATACAGTGTGTTCGTGAGGTTTTGACACTTTGTGTCCATTTGTTGGACACGTGGACATCCCCAAGCATGCATATATATGTATTTAACCTCTGTACACTTAATCCCCTACTTACACTTGTGTATTTTGGTATTAATTTGGATTTGCATATTGGGTTTGGGTTTCGATATAGTGTTTGATACATTGTTTTACCTTGCAACATTCCTACACTTAGAGACGTTTAGTACACAACTAATTATTTTATCCGGGTACGACTTATACAGTACAACATAGACTTGTACGATATCACGTCCGTGGCGACTTATTGATTCGACGGAATCGAAGCGAATAAGTATGATTGGATTGTTGTAGAGGGTTGATGTTACTAAAGAGAAATATAATTTGTTTGTTCTAGAGGGTTGATGTTATTAAAGAGAAATACAATTTGTTTGTTGTAATGGGTTGATAGTATTATTCAAACACCTCTGAAATCCAAGAGCCATCAGGGTACACTAGAGGTCTCTCTCCACTGTAATAGAATTGGTTTTAGTTATGATGTATAGGTGTGTATTGGACACAAAGCAGAAAAGACAGGATGAGAAGAACTCCAACACTCAAAAATCCCAAGAAGAAGAAGAAGAAAAGAATAAAATAACATCGCTCAACACCCTATGACAACTCCATGAATAAAGTAGACGATCCTCCATACAATTCTTCCTTCATCTATTGTCTTAAAGTATGAGTTCTACAGTATAGTTCTCTTTGTAGAATTGTGTCTTATTATAGACAACAAGGATTTTCTATTTTTACAGGTAACATGGCAACATGTGTAAGGGAACATATAGGTGTGCGCTTGTGTTTGAAAGGAAGTGTCACAAGAGTAAGGCGTGAGCATGTGTTAGTATTTTGAGCTGTGAGAGAGTTTGTTCTATTGATGTTAGTACCAAATGTATTTTGGCTCCAGCTCCAGCTCTATTTGTATTAATCTACGGTACGACATGGTGATCAGGATATAGTTCCTGCAGCCATTCGACTGACGAGGCAGAAACTATGTAGCCGTAGAAAAAGTTGACTGTCATCCGACCCTCATCCCTCGGCAATGATGATACGACAACCTATCACTATATCTTATATAGTAGTCAAATTACATGATGGTTCCTTTAGTTAGCTTGCTTATGTTACAATTATATTATTTGTGACTATCGATCTTATCAGATGGCACCCATGACCCGAGGAGCGGCACGTCGTTTAAGGGAAACAGTGAATGCTGAGGTGGCTCCTCCTACAGTTAAGGAGGAAGTGGCTCTGGTTGCTAGTGAGACCGTGAGTTCTATTCATCCAGCACCGGTAGCTGGTGAGACCAGGAGTTCTATTTGTGCAACACTTGCAAGGGACGATATCTCTCCTCACGCCAAAGATCTCTCTTTTTCGAGGTGGTTGCATGATCGTATCACTGAGCATTTGTATGAGCTGCGTGGTTCTTATTAGCTATTAGTACTTATTTGTATTGGACTATTTGTATTGGGTTGTTTTTGTATTGTATTAGACTACATATATGAATTAGTACTATATCAATTTTTGGATTGTATTGGACTATGACATGGTGATCAGGACAGTCCCTGCAGCCATTCGACTGGCGAGGTAGAAACTATGTATCTGTCGATAAAGTTGACTGTCCTCCGACCCTCATCCCTCGGCAATGATGATACGACAACCAACCAGAGAGGATACTCTGGGAGATCCATCTTAGTAGGACGTATACTCTGAGAGATCACCTTTACAAGAATGATATCAGTAGTGGGATTGAGTGTTGGAGGAGATATTATCAGAGTATACGTCCTACTCAGATGGGTCTCTCACCGTTATTATTTTTTTTCTGACAGCATGGTGGATGTGCTCCGTCAACAGATTCTTGCTCCGAGCCAAAACTTTGCCCCGGAGCTTAAGTGGACATCCTTCGTGTTGAGCTCGAGTGAGAGGTTCCTGACAACATTGTTGTCTCTTTTGTCAAAGTATCCGTGCTCATCCCATATTGGTTATGGGACGAGCACGGATACTTTAACAAAGGAGACCACCATGCTTTCAGGAACCTCTCACTCGAGCTCTACATGAAGGATGTCCACTTAAGCTCCGGGGCAAAGTTTTGGCTCGGAGCAAGAATCTATTGACGGAGCACATCCACCATGCTGTCAGAAAAAAAAATAGTAACGGTGAGAGACCCATCTGAGTAGGACGTATACTCTGATAATATCTCCTCCAACACTCAATTCTACTACTGATATCATTCTTGTAAAGGTGATCTCTCAGAGTATACGTCCTACTCAGATGGATCTCTCAGAGTATCCTCTCCGGTTTGGTTGTGTTCTGAGCCATCCATTCTCACACTTAAAATACATATGACTTAGAATTATGTTTTGTATTTTCGACGAACCCAGGAATTTGATTCTATATTTTGTATTTTGGTTTCTTTATTTTGGCTCCACCTCTATTTGCATTAATCTACGGTACGACATGGTGATCAGGACATAGTCCCTGCAGCCATTCGACTGGTTAGGCAGAAACTATATAGCCGTAGATAAAGTTGACTGTCATCCGACCCTCATCCCTCGGCAATGATGATACGACAACCTATCACTATATCTTATATAGTAGTAGATGATGTCTTAGTATTACATTATGTGAGTTCATCTTGATTCTGTTATATTCTTCAGATACTAGATACGATAAGAATATATACTACACCATACGTACAGAACATAGATGATTCACACTAATGTATGCTAGAATGAATCGTGGGTTGTGTTCTGAGCCATCCGTTCTTACATTAAAATACATATGAATTAGCACTGTGTTTTGTATTTTCGGCGAACCCAGGGATTGGATTCTGTATTTTGTATTTTGGTTTCTGTATTTTGGCTCCACCTCCATTTGCATTAATCTACGGTACGACATGGTGATCAGGACATAGTCCTTGCAGCCATTTGACTGGCGAGGCAGAAACTATGTAGCCGTAGATAAAGTTGACTGTCATTCGACCCTCATCCCTCGGCAATGATGATATGACAACCTATCACTATATCTTATATAGTAGTAGATGATGTCTTAGTATTACATTATGTGAGTTCATCATGATTCTGTTACATTCTTCAGATACTAGATACGATAAGAACATATACTACACCATATGTACAGAACATAGATGATTCACACTAATGTATGCTAGAATGAATCTTGGGTTGTATTCTGAGCCATCCGTTCTCACTCTTAAAATACATATGAATTAGAACTGTGTTTTATATTTTCGGCGAACCCAGGGATTGGATTCTGTATTTTGTATTTTGGTTTCTGTATTTTGGCTCCACCTCCATTTGCATTAATCTACGGTACGACATGGTGATCAGGACATAGTCATTGCAGCTATTCGACTGGCGAGGCAAAAACTATGCAGCCGTAGATAAAGTTGACTGTCCTCCGACCCTCTTCCCTCGACAATGATGATATGACAACCTATCAGAATCTTCGACTCTCTTTCGTTTCTTGGATATTGACCCAGCTTCGAATCTCTCGTTTCCCTCCGGGTCCACTCTACTCCCAATCTCTTCCTCTTTTCTACACGGATCTACAGAATCAATACCATCCAAGGAAGGCAAAACTGAATCAGCATTGTCTTTCGGATCGTCCTCATCAAGGCATAACGGGCTGCTAAGCGTGCCTAGCTTCTTCAACTTCTTGCTGGCTACGGAGTTGAAATGGGAACGGGTCCTCTTTGCCGGCCCGGAGCTCTGACTCGCACTCATCGCCGCGCTACCGATTTTCTCTCCTCCTCTGACGCGGGTCATAAGAAAAGAAATTTTGTACCTCTTCTTCACATAAACATCATTGCCGCCTTGTACTCAAGCCTCCTCGTCTATGACGTTATCCAACTTCTCGGTGCCTACATTGTCACTCGAATCTCCCATTCGACTCGTATCGTCCTCTTCTTCGCATGTCTTTTTGCTCCCTGTCTTGCAATCATCTGCTATCACCGCCGACTCATTTGTCTCCTTCTTCGATGAATCCGAGGAGGAGAAGGAGGAGGAAGACTCGGAGAAGGAGTCGAATGAGTCGGCGGTGATAGCAGATAATTGCAAGACAAGAAGTAAAAAGACAGGAAAAGAAGAGGACGATACGAGTCGAAGGGGAGATTCGAGTGACAATGTAGGTTCCGAGAAGTTGGATAGCGTCACAGACGAGGAGGCTTGAGTTCAAGGCGGCAATGATATTTATGTGAAGAAGAGGTACAAAATTTATTTTCTTATGACCCGCGTCAGAGGATGAGAGAAAACCGGTAGCAAGGCGACGAGTGCGAGTCAGAGCTCCGGGCCAGCAAAGAGGACCCGTTCCCATTTCGACTCTGCAGTCAGCGAGAAGTTGAAGAAGCTGGGCACGCTGAGCAGCCCATTATGCCTTGATGAGGACGATCCGGAAGATAATGTTGATCAAGCATCTTCCTTCTCCTCTCCTCCACCATGGCTCTGGACCCATCTGCCCCTCCCTACTTGTAGCACCCAGTTTCTAAAATAAGGGTAATTTTAAAATTTTATAATTATAATCATTTAATAATGATATTTAAACCATGTTATAAATTTTGGTGATTTTTAGTTAATTTAAAACTATTTAAAATCACGACTTGTGATTTTGATGATTGACTAGTGTAACCCTAGAGTTTGTTGAGCCCTGAGACTAACTATGACCAAGGGAGACTAGCTATGTGATTATGATGACTAATTACTAGTTTTTAGCCTAAGGGTATTTTGGTCATTTTGACAATTTTGTGAAATTGTAAATTGTGTAAATTAAATATTGTGCTTATCTATTAGTTAAGACTTGACCCAGAAGATTGAGCCTAATCTAGATGATAGTCATGACCATAGAGACTAAGTTAGATGGTTTCAACTAAGTAATCAAATTAGGTTAATATCTAGATATTTGTTAGTAGGATATTTTAGGCTAAAGGTTAAGAAGGGTTACTTTAATTGTGAGCCTTTAGATTGGCTATAAATTGTTGAAGAAGCCTTGACCACTCATCCTAAACCCTAACCCTAACCTAATGGCAGCCATCAAACAATCCCCCTCTATAAATACAACACATTAACCTTTAGCATATTTTTTAATCATTTTAATTGCCGCTTTTAGTGTTCTTCCTCAACTCCTCCCCAAATATCCAAATCAACTCCAAATTGAGCCTAGTCTTTTGTATTGGGCTCCCCTACACTAGAGGACACCATTAGTGGGCAGCTAGCAAGGATTCGGAGGCTCGGGATCGTCGTAAGGTGTAGAAGAGCCCTCATTCAAATAGCTTTAAATTGAGGTTTCACCCTCAATAGGTAAAACCCATCAAACCTATTCAAATTCTAGCTTTCTTCCCATGGATGCGTTTATTTAGGGTCCCCCTAGGTGTAGCCCAAGTTTGATAGGAATTCGTGTCCATTTCGTGTCCGTATCGGACACGTATCGGTGTTTTAAATAAGGTGTTCGATGAAATGATTGTGAGAAGTAAATTGTGTTAATTTTAGATTCTAATTGAATGGAAAATTAAGTGATTATATGTATATCACTAATCAATTGGACTGAGTCAAAGTTTGGAAGTTTTCGTGTCCAAAATGGACACGCACACACGCGCACAGGCCCCGTACCCATGCCTAGCTACCCGACACAAAATTCTCCCTGTATACGACACTTGGACACACAAAATTTGGTGTACACGTGGGGGCCATGACTGTCAGGCCACCCACAAAATTTCAGGAGAAATGGTGGAGTATCGAGGGAGTTCTCGAACCTGCACTGAATTTACACTGGCACGCACACACTGTACACACGTGGAAAACCCCACTGATACGGGTTAAAAACTCGGACACGACATGGATTTGACCCATTTTAGGGTGTTAGAAACGAACCCCTAGATTTGACCTAGCTTTAGACTAGACCACGAGACCTAGGATAGGACACGTCGTGTCCTATTGAGTGCGGCACTCGTGCACGAGACAGTGCACTGCACTGTCTCTGACACCAGTTCGACCCGCACTGGGACACAACTTAGACACAATTGTGACACTGTGTGGACACACACATGACCCCAGGGTCGACACGAAATACCCCACCCCCTGACACGAAAGTTTATTTGAGTTTTTCGAATTGGTTTTTGGTTTCAAATTTGATTTCTGATACATGCTGATTAATGTTGTTCGAAAATGTAAAAAAAAAGGGTAAATTCGAAAGTGAGGATTTCAAATGAGTTTATCATATTGTCACAGGGGTTTAAATGTTTGTTTCCAAATTAATTTCAAGATTGTATTGGGTTTTCAATTGTTGAATTCGATTTTGTAGGTTTCTTTTCGTTTGATACTTAAATAGGTTGACTATTTTAGTTACAATTAAAAGTATCTTATATGTATGGTGTTGTATCAATTGTATAGGTTAAATTGGTATCTGTGTAAGTATAGAGCTATATATATATATATATATATATATATATATATATATATATATATATATATATATATATATATATATATATATATATATATATATGTGTATGTATCTATTAAAGTTATGTATATATAAGCTAAACTATATCTATATTATGAAGTAGGTATATATATGTATCTATAAGTTGTATCTATAGATGTATGTATATATATATATAGGAAATCATGTAAATAGATATCTGGATATATATATATATATATAGAGAAAAAAATATATATAGATATGTCTATATAGGTATTCTAGTATATAGGAGGAGTTGGAGTAGGGAAAATAGAGCAGCAGGTTGCCTTGATTTGGCTTTGGCATGGCCTGTCTTGATTTGGCTTTGGCATGGCCTGCCTTGACTTGGCTTTGGCATGGCCTGTCTTGACTTGGCCTTGGCATGGCCTGTCTTAACTGGCCTTGGCATGGACTACCTTGGCATGGCCTGCCTTGACTGGCTTGGCATTTCCAGATAGGTGAGGAGAGGGAGTGCCTGCAGGGCAGTGCAAGGCCTGGCCTCCTCTTTCCTGTGAGTTAGTGTTAGTTGGTTTGAGTGTTAAAAATGAAAACTGGGATTTTTTTAACTGAAAACTGAGACTTGGTTAATTTTGATACCTAAGAATGAGTTTTCCCCTTTACACTGTTTAGTACATACACACACATACATTACTAATACATTCAAACTGAATCCTGGGAACTATATGAGACCTGAAACCTGAGAGTGTATAGCACAATACACACACACACACACTTAGTACACACATTCATGTGCACTATACTCTACACATTCACACTATTTCTCCACCCACCCTCTGTTTTCCTGTCACAGACTTTACCCTCACACTAACTCACATATATATGCTCATACACATACACTTGTGACCCTTCCCTCTCTATATATATGAATATACATATATGTTATAATGTATAATAATATATGTATTATAAACCTATATGTATATATGCAAGTATGTAGGTAAGCATGTATGTAATGAGTACATGAATGCAATGCATGAGGATATATATAATACAATGTAGGATACAATGTATATAGGCTTGTATGATATGTAAAATAGGTAATACAATATATGCATAAATAATATAGTATGTGAATTGTAGGTTTGATAGCTTGTATAGCCTTGTGATAGTGTGTGAGTGCTAGTCTATGTTTGGTTAGGCCCAAGAGTTGACTTAACCTAGATTAGACTTGATTGGACCAAGTGTGACCTAGTTTGACCTAGACAGTTGACCAAGAGTTGACTTTGACCTAGTTAACTTAGAATCATGTAGCTTGCACTGCAATTTTCATTATTACATATTGAACACATCTTAACCTGTTTTACTCTAAATAGGACTTTGTGACACAAGTTCGGACATCCATTCATATCAGTCATTCAGGGTGACAGGCGAGTACATTCTCTGACCGTTTCATACTTGTCTGAATTTACATTCTTGCTCTAGATTACTGTACTTGATACTGACACGATTGTTATCATGGATTGGTACTATATGGATCTTCTCTTGCGATGTTATCTCTATTGTGTTCAACAGATACATATTATTATGTACGTTTTACGAACATATTGTATTTATTGTACACCCCTATTCATGTATACTTATTGTGCATATTGTACTCTCATTATCATATGAGCTTCATGGAGACTATTGTACAAGGTAGCATAACTAGATTGGATCCTTGTGTATTGATTGGAGAGGGTGAGTAGGAATGGTTATGTAATCAAATCCCATGGTACGACTATTGTGCGCTTCCATTGTACACTCACGTTATGATGGATTTGACCTATTGTTATTGTGCAACCTAAACCGTTTACATAACCATATTTTGCTCTAAATCACTAGTATTGCAGTTTTACTTATCCTGTATATATTTCAGTTATAAATTATCTCTCGTTTTCATATACATCTTCTTACAGTCCATGTATCTTACTCTTTTGCATGCTTATATTTCCTAACACGTTATGAACTGCGTGAGATGTATTGTGCTCGCTCCTGTCCTGACTGGACCTGTTGAAAATATTACAGATGATGATGATGACTGCCCTACCTTCTATGGGACACATGAGGGTGACCTTCAGGAGCCTGAGGAGCATCTAGCTCAGTAGAGGGTGCCTAGTCTAGTCTAGTATTTATAGTTTTCAGTTTGTATCGGATTGTTCCGATTGTTAGTTGAGACTTAGTTATATTTCAGGACTTGTATTTATTTGTATTGGACATCTACTTTGCGTGGTGTGGTAACTCTATTTATATTCAGTTCCTTTCTTTTATCTGATTCCATATCGTGCTCAATCTTTCCTAGACTTGTGATTGAGATATAGAGTTGAGATGTTATATTATACCTCCGTGAGGAGATGATATGTTTATATCATATTGTTGTTAGATGTTATATACGAACAATACAGCGTTCTACCGCCGACACTGCGGCGTAGGCTGGACGTACCCACGTTTTCGTACCCTTCCTCAGGGTGCGGGTCGTGACACTACTTCCCTTGTTCTTATTTGACTCTCTCAGCCACATATGATATCCACCTCAAGTGTAGAGTCGGGGGAGAAGAAGTGGGCAGGAAGAGGAGGGGGAAGCAGCACAGCCGGCGGCATGACCCGGAGGAAGTACAGATGTTTTCTTCAACATCTGTAGGAGAACTATAAGGATATATCTTTTCACAACATGTCACCTTGTCAAAGACCCTTAATGTGAATATCATGTTACCGCGGTGTCGGAAGACTAACATGTCATAATTTTTTAAGCCGTGTGTTTTGACATAATCCTCCCAACTCTTTCCTCCTATGTAGTAATCTTGCATTACTACATAGGAGGAAAGAGCTTGGAGGATTATGTCAAAACACACGGCTTAGAAAATTATGACATGTTAGTCTTCCGATACCGCGGTAACATGGTTGTCACATTAAGGATCTTTGACAAGGTGATATGTTGTGAAAAGAAATATTCTTATAGTTATCCTACGGATGTTTAAGAAAACCTATATACTTCCTCCGGGTCATGCCGCCGTCTGTACTGCTTCCTCCTCCTCTTCCTGCCCACTTCTTCTCCCCCGACTCTACACTTGAGGTGGATATCATATGTGGCTGAGAGAGTCAAATAAGAAGAAGGAAAGTAGGGAGGAGCAGATGGGTCCAGAGCCATGGTGGAGGAGAGGAGAAGGAAGATGCTTGATCAGAACTTGAGGTGGAAAAGTTGTGACGTTGATAGCGTGAGAGAGGGAGAGGGTGAATGGAGGAAGGGAAGTGGCTGCATGCCTTTGGCTCACTCGAGCGATATTTGTCCTCCGGCCCTCATCCCTCGACAATGATGATACGACAACCTATCACTATATCTTATATAGTAGTAGATGATGTCTTAGTATTACATTATGTGAGTTCATCTTGATTCTGTTACATTCTTCAGATACTAGATATGATAAGAACATATACTACACCATATGTACAGAACATAGATGATTCACACTAATGTATGCTAGAATAAATTTTGGGTTGTGTTCTGAGCCATTCGTTCCCATACTTGGCTCCTACAACATGTAAAATAGACATTCTGAGAACTGGACATTGTGTGATTGTTGTAGACTTGGTTATAGGGACTGAAATCTGTGTACAATGAGAAATGGACATTCTGTGATTGTTTGGATCCTATTCTACAGTGAGAAATGGTTATCATTTTAAACTGCAGGGAGAAATGGACAATCTGTATTTTATTTTTTTATTTTTTGCAGATTTAGCGACGTTTACCGACGTTTACCGACGTCCTCCGACCCTCATCCCTCGGCAATGATGATACGACAACCTATCACTATATCTTATATAGTAGTAGATGATGTCTTAGTATTACATTATGTGAGTTTATCTTGATTCTGTTATATCCTTCAGATACTAGATATGATAAGAACATATACTACACCATATGTACAGAACATAGATGATTCACACTAATGTATGCTAGAATAAATTTTGGGTTGTATTCTGAGCCATTCGTTCCCATACTTGGCAATTAAGCATGTGAAATAGAACTGATTATGTTTAGTATGTCTTACGATACAGATTTTCACATCCAAATTGAAATGGATCGTTACTTCGTTTATCGTACATGGATGTACTAGCGGATCAACCTCCTGGACTGTAGGTACTTATAAGTATTGACCATATCGGATTAGTATCGATCTATCGTTTTGGTATGGGCCGTATCGGTTGGTATTGGTCTTAGCGAATTGGTATCGTCCTATCCGATATGTATCGGCCGTATAGCTAGGATTCATATTGGCCTTATCGATTTGGTATCGGTCATATCCGATAGGTATCGGCCGTGTTGGATTATTATATACCATTTCGGATTAGTATCGTCGGAAAGTAGTCGACAATGCTTCGTATTGTGAAGTTGAAATGCCGTTGCTATTCCGTTGCTTGACGACTATGTAGCGACGGACCATTATTAGCGACGAGCTGATTGTCGACAGATTTTTTGGCCAAGACCCGTCAGTGATTGGTCGCTAATAGAAATTTCCGTCGGACGGGCGACGGATCTGGCCGTCGCTAAATCGAAAAATTTTGGTAGTGATATTGTTGTAGACTTGGTTATAGGGACTGAAATCTGTGTACAGTGAGAAATGAACATTCTGAGAACTGAAGATTGTGTGATTGTTGTAGACTTGGTTATAGGGACAGAAACCTGTGTACAACGAGAAATTGACATTCTGTGATTGTTTGGATCCTATTCTACAGTTAGAAATGGTTATCTTTTTAAACTGCAGGGAGAAATGGACATTCTGTATTTTATTTTATTTTTATTTTTTTGCAGATTTAGCGACGTTTACCGACGTCCACCAACATAAGTTTGCGTCGGTAAACGTCGGTAAATCTGCAATATTTTCCAGGTTACCGACGTTTACCGACGTCGTTATACGTCGGAGGACGTCGGTAAACGTCGGTGCACGTCGGTAATCATCCCAGGAATTCCCAGGATTTTATCGACGTGTAGCGGCTTTGAACACGTCACTAAACCACCGACGACACGACGGTAATCGTCGGTAAAGTTACCGACGCATCGCGACGTGTTTGACGCGTCGCTAATACAACGAAGACACGACGGTAGACGTCGGTAATATACCGACGTATATATACGTCGGTACACGTCGGTACTTGTGACATTTGGCGACGTTTTGAAGATCATCGACTTATATTTTTGCGACCAGTCCAAAACGTCGATAATTTCGTCGCTAAATATTTTTAGCGACAAAAATTGTCGTTTTAGCGACGTCTTTAGGCGTCGCTAAAACGACTTATTCTGGTAGTGTTTGGGCATTTGGAAAGTCGAGTAAAAATTACATAATAATACACTCGATATTCTCCTTGTTCCGCGAAATATTCCCAATCCTCAAAATCCAAGAATCTACATAGTCATATCGATTAAATTAGAACATCATCAAAAGAAATAGCAACACTATCCAGGAATCCACGTGAGTCCATCAAATCGATATCCCGACATCGTACTCTCCATGATACTCAATCCTCAGACATATTCTATGGCACGAATCTCGATACATAGGAAAACTGGTAGCCCTATCTGGCTAAACTAGGATAACTCCTAAAGGGACGACCAGGGGACAAGAATCTACTAATTAATGTTGTTGAAGAATGGCAAGGATTACAAGGACCGCTCTAGAGCAAATCCATAACCCTTAAACCAAACAAGGACCAGGGTTACAGACCATCTTCCAAGTGGAACCGCGCTCCTCACGCTATTCGACGGACAAGACAGGTCAAGAGCTAGACGACTAGTCTAGTCAGGATTCTACCTAGCAAGTACTAGAATCAGGCCATTATATCCAAAATAAGTAAGCACGGGTCAAGATCAGCAAACCAAAGGAATGGTTCTGCTAATTCTTCGAACCAAATTACCGACCGAAAATTCTGGCAAAATATCCTCTGTATTCTGGTCAGGAGCTCCCAGCAAATTAGGGCTAAATCCACTAAAATAATTCGCCACAGAATCGCAGATCGAGAACACTAAGTTCCGGATTCCAATAACACTACAATGCATATTGGAACCAAACCGTAGTCGAGAACACTAAGTCTAGGCCTCCAGCAGCACTATGATGCGTACTGGGTGCCAAACTAACACATACAACAAGAATTGCCACGTAGGGCGCATCACGGACCTATAGTCATATCCAAGCCACAAGCAAAGTCATAGAAACAGTTAGCCAAGCCGTTACCCGACCGCGAGTCGACATGGAGCATATGGGGACAATCCATACATGTGAGTTGTGCTCGTGTCCTCGGAGGTATGGATGACCCGTCTGAGTTGTCTGATACAGTCGTAAATCGGTATTGAACAAATCTATCCTAGGTTATCATCATGGAAGTTCTACTGCTAAGCTACACTAAGCATGGTTATACATTTACAATTACAAATGAATTAAATGCAATAAATTACAGGAGAGAGGGCAAGAGCCATCTAGGAGCAGGGGATACTTGTCTAGAGGGCTCGGCTAGGTAAGCAAGTCTTCGACAATCATGATCCAAGCTTGCATGCCAATCAAGGTCCTTAGAACACAAAATAAGCAACCATTAGAATTAAATAATAAAATAATAAAAAGAAGCACAAGGATGGTAGAAGGCTATACCGTGTAGGTCCCGTAAGCAGTGTAGAGATCTGGTACGAAAATTGAGGCATGCGGATCGATATGGACACACAAATTGAGATGCGCACGTACATCAAGATGCATACAAGAATCGAGATGACACAAAGATCGAGACGAACAAGAGACACAATATGCACGTAAATTGAGACGTGCACGTAGATCGAAGAAATCACGAATTTCAAGATAGTGTGCAAATTAATGCGACACGCAAATCAAGATGGCACGAATATTAAGGCAAATAGGAACGAACGTACACATATATCGAGACATGCACGTAGATCGAGGAATCACAAATATCGAGATGTGCACGCAAATCGAGATGGTGTAAGACTCAAGGAAGTACGTAATTCAATACGACATACAAATCGATGAGTGCACGCAAATTAATGCGACATAGAGTCCAAAGTAGCGTACAACCGAGGCGGCACGCAAGTTGGTACAGGCATACAAATCGAAACGACATAAAAATCGAGATGGCACAAGGCTGGGATACGAAAAATGAGGTAACACATAAATCAAGATGGCATGGTGCCTGAGGCAACACGGGGCTCGAGGCGTCCCGTTGCCCATAGTAGCACGCAAATCTAGGCTATGCAAAAGTCAAGACAGCACGTGTCCTGAGGCTCATACGTACTCCGAGGTGCACGCAAAATGGGACGCATGAATCAAGATAGCACATGGACCGAGCAGCATACTGCTTGAGGCTGTACGTGCACCGAGGCACGTAGCCCGAGGAGCACGCAACCAGAGACCAGCTCGCTGCTAGAACAGCGCAGGGCCCAGGGCGTCCTGCCACTCGAGGCAGTGCTGTCCCCGTGTGCGGCGGCTGCTCGTCGGAGAGAAGAGAAGAGGAAGGCACGGAGGAGCTGGGGGAAGCTCGGCCAGGTGCGGCGAGTCGGCCGCCATCGGAGGAGACGGAGAGAGAGGGAAGCGATTACCAGGGAGGTTGTAGCTTCCCTTCCCGAAGAATTTTTCAACATATTTTTTTATTATTTATTTGATTTAAATAGTGATTTTAGAATTTTATAAATGTTTATTTAGTTAATTATTACGGTAGATGATTTTAGCCAGGTTGAGTTTTGAATTACCAGACGACTAGGAATCATGGCACGGGTTGTACGGCAGTGTACCTTGACTAGTGTATTAGCCTTGCCAAGGGAGACCCAGCCATAAGTGAGTCCTAACTAGGAAAACAGGGCCAAGTTGTGACTTAACCTTTCTAGATATTTAATTATTTATTAATTAAATTACTAACTTGTAGAAAACCCGGTTGTACTCAGCTAGTCTGAACTAGACTCGATCCGAGCCCAAGCCATGTAGACCCTTAGTGCGATCAAGACGGCCACATAGATATACTGCATGTATATGGGTGTTTTATTTTAATGATCAATGACTAGTTATAAATATTGGTTAAATAATATATATTATTGCTATTAAAGTTATATTTATATTTTCTATATTTGTTATTCTCGAAATAATACGTTTACTTGAAATGTTACTATTGGTTTATAGGACTGTTGACTGGAACAATATAAGTATGAATATATATAGTCTGTGTTATTTGATTAGATGAAATATATGTATTAATCGTTTTGTGTTTATTTATTTCATGTACTTAAGTAATTAAATGGTTAGTATTTTATTTCAACATTAAACTGTTAATTTGTCGTTTGCTTTCTCATCTTGCATGTCAATTGGTCTCCCAGATTTATTGTCATGTTTGCACAATGTGACAGGAGACTTGGACTAATCTTTATGAGTGGTAGTTTAGGATAATCTTGTGACTTGTTGATATTTGCATCATTTCTTGATTGATAACCTCTGCGTTTATTATAACTTCTTTCATGTGCTATCTTTGTTTGTGGAATAGTGGAAGTATTATCTTCAATTGTAAAATGAAGACCCTCTTGCTATAGTCTAGATGGTGCGTTATTGTTGCATGCTATGGTAGGAAACTTGGAATTACTCTTCATGGATGATAGTTTATGGAGAATATTGCTACTTGCTGATATTTGCAAAGATAACAGCAGCCCAGGTCAGGTCGGTATCCCAACCCGAGCTAACCCCTATTCGATTCTGTGTAGCAAACCGAACATTAATACCTAAACACCCGAGCCCACCACAGCGCTCAACCCAGGCCTGAGCCTTCCCCCAAGCCCATCAAAGCCCGACCTAAACAGTAGCATTAAGAAACCCCAGGCCCACAGGCCCAGGATTCCCCATCAGCCAAGTGCAACAGGCCCCGACCCCCTGTTCGCAATACAGCCATGGTCTATATATATTCGTATAGAGAGAGAGAGAGAGACAAGGGGAGGAGACAATTCGAAACACGCAAACCCTAAAGGAACCATACCGCCATGACGCGCCCTCCTGGGCGGCCCCCACGACGGTCGTGCATCGTCGAAGGACCGTCGGCGGCCGGTCGAGCACGTGCGACGCAGAGCAGTAAACGACAACAACGCAGCAGTAGCGGTGGCAAGGGCCCAACTTTGAAGGTAAAGTTCTCTCTCATCTCGCAGCTAATGTCCAAACTAATTAGCACATTGCAAATACAACACATAGGCCTCGGCTTCTGTAAAATAGTTTTTGATCTAGGTGACCAGATCACAAGAAATCTGAGGTTGAAATCTCGAAAAAAACCAGTTTATAAAGAGACGAAAATAGAACAACTCCCAACCCAAATCGAGTTTTGGAAGGGTAAGTATGGACAAAGCAGTTAGGATTTTCGAAATCCATTTAAACACGTTGTTAGACAACCTAACCAGCATTCAAACCCTATTTTTAGATTATTTTTATAATCTGTAGATGCTAAAATAAATCGACACAAAAATAAGGAAAAACCTGTGAAAACAGTTTTTGAAAACTTAGAAAACCCATCGATACGATGTGCGTTCCGCCAAACCGGGTGACGTGGTTGCGAACCGAAAGCATCGAAAGGTGCATAATGGTTTCATGGACGTGTGGGCTTTAACGGAATTCAAATTGGTCGCGTGTGCGCAACGAATTTGATGCATATCCGTCGAAATTCACCGTATCGGCCCCTATGCAAATTTTCCAATTACTTTGTGCATGCTCGTCAGATCGAGACAGAACTTATACCAACAGGACCGTGTCATTTTTCTGGTCCTGTATACCAAGTTTGGTCCGATTCTGAGACAGTTGATTGGATCGTCGTTTTGTGAGCCCTACGATCCGATTCAAAGGACAATTTTGTGTACGGCCCACCGAAATCCAAAATTATATATACCGTTGGGTTCATATCATCAAAATGAATCTGTAGACATATAGTTTGATGAATTTAGAGACCTTTGACTCTGGCACGCTTTTCGGTGCAAAGCGGGTCCAACGGCGGACACCATTTTTGCCCGAAATTGCCGTTTTACTCCTGTGTCCAGAATTGAACTTAAGGACAGACAATCCTAGCTAATTTGACTATTCTAAGAATGTTGAAAATGTCTGTTTCAGCTTTCGGAGATAGTTTTGGTGATTTGGACCTTGCGGCTCACCAGTTGACTATATTTTGTGGGATCTGCGTGCAATCTCCAGGCAAGTATACCTTGCCTTCCTCTACAGTTTTATTTACATGCATTGTATTTCATTTTCCAGTTTTGATTGTTTATGGACATGTGCTTTCATATTATATTCTTTTGAGTTATTTTTATTGCATGTAGCCGTGTTCATGTTTGGTCTTGTGGTTCACACTTGGAGTTTTTCGTCAGTACCTTGCTTGAGTCGTGTCATAGAACGAGTACGTGTAATTGAACTGCCAAATATTTAATATTGTTTCCTTGGCACCAGAGAGTCCACACTTGGGACGGGGATGTTTTTCTTGATCTGTTTACATCAGAGAGTCCACACTCGGGACGAGGATGTCGATTATTTGTACCAGAGAGTCCACACACGGGACGAGGGTGTTGACTTAACTTGCACCAGAGAGTCCACACTCGGGACGAGGGTGTTTACATCAGTGAGTCCACACTCAGGACGAGGATTTTATACTTGCACCAGAGAGTCCACACACGGGACGAGGGTGTCTTGCCGTGAGCTAACAAGAGAGTCCACACTCGGGAAGAGGGTTAGTGCTTAGTTCAAACCCGTGAGTCCACACTCGAGATGAGGGTTTGGTTCTTCCATTAATCTCGTAATTATCGTTCATCCGGCAGTTCATTTATACGTAGTCGTTCTAGTGTTCGTGTGTTTGTGTTCGTATTCGTAGTCATTTGTCGTGTTCCTATTTCTTCTTGTTTATTTTCTCACGCATGATAAAACTGTTAGATAGGCATGTATATTATGTATTTTACTATTTCCTCTGAGGACCTGACGATCTCTTCAGGTTTAGCGATTTCATGGAGTTAGCTAGTAGTTCTGAATGGCGGAGGATTTACGATTCTTGTGGGATTCAGGTATCATTATTATGTTGTTATCCTTTCGTGCTTTCTTACTTTATCATGTTCCCTGATTCAGTTTAGACTCTTGTTATTTCCTTTAGAGTCTTATCGGACATATATGCTAGTGGGCTACAGACCACGACACATAGTGTCCATTCATGTTTTATATTCTTATTGTGGATTGAGATATAGATTATATTGCCATGATTTGGCAGTATACCATAGCCTTGACAGCGTTTACGTATTCGAGTCGGGCTGGAGTCCGCTTGATGCGTAGCTGGCTTGCTTACGAGCTTGCGTCCGAAAAAGCGGGTGCAGGTTATGACAGAGGTGATGGCAGCGGCGCCCAAGTCACAGCGACGCTGGTCACCAAAAGAAGAATAGAGGAAGGCGAAAGAGTTCGGCGGCAGCGCTGGAGACGACCCGCGGGGGCGCGACGCTCTGGGCGGCCGGAGGACAAAAAAGGAAAGAAAAGATGGGAGTGGCGGTGGCCGGCCATAGGGGCCATGGAGGCGATGGTGAGGGCTAGAGACGGGGCGACCACGGCAAGGGTGGCGCAAGGAGGTGGCGGCCATGGCGGTCGAAGTGGTGGTGATGGTGGCGCAGGCGGTGGCAGTGGTGGGAGATGGTAGCAACCGCGGCCATGGGGAGGAGGCCGAGAGGGAGGAGGAGGAGAGCTTGAGAGAGTGGGGCTAGGGGTTCTCCAACGGAAGGAGAGAGAGATGTGTGAAGAATGAGTTCTGGTGAGGGGGTGAGTATGTGGTCGGGAGAGAGAGAGTGAAGAGAGAGAATTGGGGGGAGACTGAGTGAGAGAGGGGAGTGAGGGTTTGGGTTAGGGTTTTCTTTGGGGGGTAGATATAGGGATTATTAATAAATAATAAAAATGGTGATAACAATAATAATAGGAAAAATCCTATAATGAAGCTAACAATGTAAATTTCAATAAACGATACCGACGGTGATAATAACCAAGTTTTAGGCCTCAACATTCCTGACCAAATCAAGATCCAAGAATTAAAATAAAATTTAAATAAATACAAAATTTTAAAATCACCATAAATACCGAATACGGTCGTATACATATTTTGGAAAATATAGGATATGACAGGTTGCGACCACGTCGCCCAATTTATCGAGGTGCACGCCGTATCGGTAGGTTTTTAAAGATTTCAAAACTGTTTTAAGCGAGTTTTTAGTGATTTTTAAACAGCTTTATCTTGATATGTAATAGATGAAATCAAAATCTGTAAACTGGATTTAAAAACTATATAGGTTGTCTTTAAACCTATTCAAGTGGTTTCCTAAAGTTCCTTATATGTTAACAGCAATCAACCTCCCAAGTCGGGGCTTAGGACTGTTCTCTGGAAAACCTATAAAAGCAGTTTTCCATCGATTTTAGGTCAATTTTTCTGGACATAGTTTATGGACAACCTAATTACTGGGACTTCTAGATGGTTATATAGGCTTCCTACAGAAATTTACAAATACAAAAACGATTGACTACAGGGAATGAAAGGAGCCGGCGAGTCGGTTACCTCGCTACGGTTGTTGCTCTGTTATTCTGCTGTAGTTGCGACTGTCCCAGGCGCGCACGGCTCTGGCCGGCGATCGTCAGATCGTGCGGCGGTGCACTAACATTCGAGAGGTTATCGGGACTCCTTGCGGTGCTGGTGTGGCTTGCGGTTGGCCATTGCAGCATCTTCCGTTGCTTGATCTTTCCCGTACTGTGCGCGCACGGCCTATGCTGTCGCCGGTGCTGCCACGGCTGCTGGCGTCCACCATGGCGGCATAGGGGAGGTCGCCTGGGTAGGGGAGATGTGCGGGTAGAGATCTGAGGCTAGGGTTTTGGGTTTTGTTCCATCTTTTCTCATATATATAGTAGGGGTCGGGTTAGGGCTTGTTCGGGCTGGGGGGGTTTCACACTCGCGGGTTTGGGGAGTTTTCCAACTCACGAGATATTGGCCCAATATCTCGTGAGTTGGCTTCCCTTTTTCTTTTTCTTTTTCTTTTATTTATTCTATATTCCTTTTTCTTATATATATATATATATATATTTATATATATATATATATATATATATATATATATATATATATATATATATATTTTATATATAATATATATATAATATATATAAAATATATATATATTTTTTTATATAAAATATATATATATATATATATATATATAATATATATATAAATATATATATATATATAAAAATATATATATATATACAATCATATTCATGTATATAAATAACACTTGTATATACAATCATATTCATGTGTATAAAATAATGGCTATATTTCCTATATACATAACACTTGTATATAGCGAACAAACCAGATAATTTATTAGGCCATCTCTTATATATATATATATATATATATATATATATATATATATATATATATATATATATATATATATATATATATATATATCCCTTATTTTATTAATCAAGGCTCAAAATGCTGAATCCTGAACACGTATACAAGGCACAAAAAGAGGACGCCTATACAAGTATACCACCAAAAGAACAGAGAAGGAGAAATGACACAATCGGCCAGAGTTAGGGGTGGAGTATGGACCAGAATGCTCTCGGACTGTGAGAGCACAGGGTGCTCCGTTTACGGCATTGGCGAAAGACTTACCGAATGAGCTGGTCGGCTGAGAAAAGGTGACCTTCGTATCTCGCCTTGTTGCAGTTCGTCCAAATTGCCCACATGGCGGCCACTGCGACGATCTGGTATCCGTGGGAGGCAGCACCCCAAGAGGTCGCTAGATCGTGGAAGCGTCTACCGCCCGACTCAATACTAAAGCGCTGGTTATGGGTCCTCCAGATACCGCTAGGCAGGGTCCCCTGACAGAAGATGTGGTCGATAATCTCCATCTGATGGTCTGAACAGTAATTGCAGGCTAATGCTAAGCTTATCCCAATGGTGTTGAGGATATCGTCAGTAGGCAATTTCTTTCTAATGGCTCTCCACATGAGGAAAGACCACTTCTTAGGGATGCAGGTGTGCCAATAGTGTGCAGTGATATGATGCGGCTGGCCAAACCCTAGGGCAGCGGTTCTAGCCGACCTCACCAAAAATGCCCCCGAGGCCTCGAGCATCCACCTCAGCACATCGGTATCTCGCCCGATTCTTAGACTGCTAAGTTGGACGCTATCCGTCGTTTCGTTACCGGCCCAATCACGTATTTTGTCCCAGTCCCAGTTGTCATTAATATGGTTACACAGGTCCCTGATCCTTCTATCTCTCGGTGTTTCTGTGAGACTAGGGATCAATCTATCCCTTGTCCATCTCTCCAGGAATGGATCTGACTCGCTGGCCCCCAGTTGGGGTCTCATTGCAGGCTCGGCAAGGTTTTGCCCGATAAGGATACGACGCCAAGCCGCTGAGGATCTGCTATTGGATATGGCCACTGATGGATGGATGTGCTTAAAGTACCTGGCCTTCATAAACCTGGTCCATAAATTCTTGCTCGTGCACAGTTTCCACCATAATTTTCTCGAGAAAGCTTGAACGATGTGAGTGAGTTTGGTAAATCCCAGATCCCCTTCCTCAGTTGGATGAGCCATGGAGTCCCAGCTCGTCCAGTGATGCTTGTCTTGGTCATTGCAGTGCCCCCAGAAGAAATTATAAAAGATCTGCTCAATCGAAGTAAGAACCTTCAGAGGCGGGTAGCATGCGGCCAGAGGGATGGGTATGGAGGTGAGCACGTGTTTGATGAGGATCATCTTGCCGTCCGAAGATAAAGTGGCATTGTGCCACCCTTCAAGTTTATTCCTGATTCTAATGATTAATTTCTCAAAGGTGCCAACATTGGATTTCTCGTACACAAGAGGGCAACCGAGATAATTGAACGGGGGGTGATCAACAGAGAAGGATGTTAAGTTGGAAATCATGCTTGTATGCTCACTTTTAATATTGTGGTGGGCATTGATGACACTCTTGGAAGGATTGATCTTCTAGCCGGAGCGTGTGGAGTACCTCTGCAGGGTGTTGTAGACAACTTGTACCGCTCCTTCGTCCCCGGATGAGAAGATGAGTAAATCGTTGGCAAAGGCTAATAGGTGATGGTAG
Organism: Iris pallida; assembly: GCA_029216955.1. Taxonomy (NCBI): domain Eukaryota; kingdom Viridiplantae; phylum Streptophyta; class Magnoliopsida; order Asparagales; family Iridaceae; genus Iris; species Iris pallida. Next base: position 3,599,539 of record JANAVB010011999.1, on the reverse strand, counting down.
GACATCCGCTGGATGTGTGATAGTGCTGAAAGTACAAAATGCTGACCATGTTGTTAAGGTTCCTGCTAAGGGCATCTGCCTCAATGATGAATACAGTGGATGATAGAGGGTCACCTTGTCTAATCCCGCGGCTGGATTTGAAAAGTCCTTCGGCTTGACCGTTAATGACCGTGGAGAACCAAGAGTTGCTGATGAATCTCCACACTGTGTTAGTCCAAGTTTCAGAGAAACTAAATGTCCTGAAGACCCAGATCATAAATTGCCAGTCCAGTCTGTCATAAGCTTTCTCCATATCGATTTTGACGGTGATGTTGCCCCCTCTAACAGGAAATTTCATACAGGTGATTAACTCCTGGGCTAGCATAATATTATTTTGGATGTTTCTCCCACGTACAAACCCGCTTTGCTCCTCTGAGATGATCTTGGGAAGGAGAGCAGCCATTCTGGTAGCGATGATCTTGGAGATGATCTTGTTGGTGAAAGGGTACAGACTGATGGGTTGAAAGTCGCAGAAGGACTCCGAGTTTTCTTTTTTCGGGATGAAGATCAAGTTGGCGCTAGAAATAGCTTTGGGGTAAGTGGCTCCTTCAAAGAATGAAAAAGCCGCTTCGATGATGTCTTGTTTGATAATGTCCCAACACGTACGAAAGAAGACACCCGAAAAGTCGTCCGGACTGGGTGCACTGTGCTCGTTCAGAACCCACACTGCACATTTCACTTCCTGGTCAGTGGGGCGACGTTCCAACTGGGCGTTGTCTGTGTCGTTGATGAGAAGGGGGATTTGATCCAGGAAGGCGCTGTCTTTGTGGACCGTCTCTTTGGTGAATAATTTGGAATAGAATTACGTAGCGGCTACTTGGATGCTTTTTTGGTCAGTAATGATGTTCCCGTTATCGTCAGTAGTATGGTGAATCGCTAGCTTCTATCTGCGGCAGTTGACGCAGGCATGGAAGTATTTCGAGTTTTATCCCCATCACTATCCTATTTCAACCTCGCTTTCTGTTTCCAGAAGTCAGTCTCCACTTTGAGCCAGAATTTGAGCATAGCCTTGGTGGGGTTCAGGGCTATCCTGGCCGCCGGGGACCGATCCGATGCGAAGCTGGCTTCGGCATGGGTAACGTCGTCCTCTACAATCCAAACGGCTTGAAAAATGTCTCCATAGGCAAGTTTTCACTAATTGAACAGGGTTTTTTCATAGTCTTGAGCTTGTTGCTCACCCGGGATAGCGGGTCGGGTGAGTCCTTGCGATTCCACGCTTTCGCGACGATGCCCAAAAATTGGGGGTGCTCGGTCCAGAATTCGAGAAATTGAAAGTTCTTTTTAGGAGGGTTAGTATTGTTTTTAATTTCCACCAGGAGAGGGGCGTGGTCGGATTCGGAGGAGTTGAGATGGGATAGGTTGGTACTAATCCCCATTCCGTGCCAGGGGTCGTTCGTGAGGGCTCTGTCGAGGCGGGAATATTAACGACAGTCACCTTCTTGCATGTTGTACCAGGTGAAAGTATTGCCAGTAAACTGGAGGGTGGCAAGATGAGCATTAAAGATGAAGTGATTGAAGTCTTGCATGGATGGGATCGGAGGTGGACGGCCTCCGGTTTTCTCTTCTCTGCAAGTAATCGCATTAAAGACTCTAATGCAAAGCCAAAGGGAATTGATACGGTGAAGGTGTATGTCGAGGAGATCGTTCCAGAGTTGTTTTCGCTCAGTTATATCACAGCTAAAGTGGACCGCCGAGAGGATTGTGCGCTCAGGGAGTATGGGGTGTTCCAACCAACAGGAGAGGGCCTGCCAGGAGTCCTGGATGGTCCCGATGTTGACGTCCTTCGTGCCGAGGATCCAAATATCGTGCCTGCCTGCTATGGCCGTGGGGAGGCTCAGCTGCAACTGGATGGATTTTAATCTTTTGGTGGGGATTTTGGGTTCTAGAATAATTAAGATATCAATCTTTTGGATTTTCGAAGGCTGGTAATTCTCCTTAATGTAGGTTTGTTCCCCAGACCATGGACATTCTAGGATGGGATGATGGGATGTATATATATATATATATATATATATATATATATATATATATATATATATATATTAATATTAATATTATATATATATGTAAATAATATTAATATTAATAAAATATATATATATATATATAATATTAATATTAATATTAATATTAATATTAATATATTAATATATATATAATATTAATATAAATATTAATTATACGAAAATCATATTGGTATATATATATATTGGTATATATATATATATATATATATATATATATATATATATATATATATATATATATATATATATATATATATATATATATGATAATAAGATACTTAGTCTTTTATGTATATACTCAAATGGTATGTTCACAGTAATTAGGAAATAGTATATAGGACACTATTATTCTAAGAAGACTTTTCATTAATGAATAAATATATGTAATACCAAACAACATTTATATTATATATAATAACTATTTATAAAATATAATTACTTGATTAGTAAAATAAACTACCATTACATATATGCCATATACATCTACATGAACGTCTTTGGACGTACCACATGACCATGTGGGCTTAGATTGAGTTCGGGTCAAGTCCGGGCTAAATTATTACTATCGAATTTCCTAAAAGTCAATAATTTAATTAATAAATAATTAAACCGTTTATAGGGTTTAAGTCGTAACTTGGCCTGGTTTTTCTAGTTAGGGTACACATATGGCTCGGCCTTGCCTTCCATGGCTAAAATACTAGTCAAATCACTCAACTACACTCTCTATTCCAAAATTCCTGGTCATCTTGCACTCTAAAACTTAACCATGACTAAGACCCTTTTACAATAATAATTAAAAATTAAATATTTATAAAATTCCAAAAATCATCATTTTATTCAAATAAAATATTAAAAGATATTTTACGATTTTGAGAAAAGGGGTTACAGTAGGTACAGCTAGGAGCTGGTTGAAACTGCCTCTAAGGTTGCTGCTGATCTTGTTGTACTGAGGCTCGTAGGTGTATGAAACTACTGAACCTGAGCCCTAACTGGAACCTGGAACTGCTGCTTAGAAGCTGAAATGATTTATACAGAAATTTGGGTATGCTTTGTCGGTCCCGCACTACTGCCAGCATCACCCATGACGTCACTGTCTCTCTTGGGCCTGAGGCCCAAATCCTCTTCCGCAATCTGGGCATCTATAAGAATATCCTCGAAGGTAGTCATACGACACCCAGAAGTACGAGATTTGTTCCCATTATTCAGGCACCTCTTGAACTTACGGGCCTTCTCTCCAGCATCCTGAACCGTGCCCTTGGCGAACCGGCTCAGACGGAAGAACTTAGCTACATACTCGTCAACAGACAAGTTCCCCTATACTAGTCCCATAAACTGGCCCTCCAGTGCACAAAGAGCAACGTCAGGAAAGAATTTCTCCTTGAATAGCATCTTGAAGATATCCCACGTTAGACCCATCATTATTAGTCGGGGGTCTGTGCGATACCAAGTCAGAGAAATATCGAAGAGCTAACTAGCTGCTACTGCTACCCGCAACCCATCTGGAGTTTGAGCCAACTCCAAACTCCTCTCTATATCCTCCAGCCAGTCAGCGGCATAAAGGATCCCCTTCGTCCCCTTGAACTCGTGCGGGAACATCTTCTTGAAGTCTTTGACAGTACCCTGCCTCATCTGTTGCTACTGCTCCTTGGCGGAAGTGCCCTGAGGTGAAGCAGTAGCCACCTTCTCTACTACAACAAGTGCCAACTGGTGGGCACTATCGATGCTCTGGCACAACACGTCAGCCTATTGCTGTTGTGCCTTAGCCTGAGCTCTCTGTGCCTCCATTATCTGCTGGAACAACGCGAACATCTGCGCTATATCAGTTTATGGTGGAGTTGTAGGAAGAGGTTTCAGATGCACGAGGATAATCCTCTGGATCGGTGGAGGAACACCCTAGGAGCTTCTAACATAGTAGGAGCAACTCCCGGAGCTCCAGCTCCTGTAGCTGGAGGAGGAGGTCCAGAAGTAGCAGACCTCTCTGTCGCTGTAATGGTTCTATTGCGTTGCGATCTGATCTCTGGCATCCTAAAGGTAGATCGACAAAAGAAATCAATATGGCATAAGATGGGATATTATTAAGGAAGGACCGTTTATTTCGAAGAGAATTGCAATGAGTGATTGAATTGGTAATCAAAAGATTGGAAGTTTCCTAATTGTGATTGAATAACTCCCTATATAGCCTATATCCTATATCCTAATAGCAGTCTCGTAGCAACGCTCTGAGTCGAGCACCACTATAAAATCATACTAGTTGCGACCAAGACCTGCATGGGCCACCACAAATACTTGTCGCGGTCCGCACCCCGTTTAGGGGCACGAGGACGTGGGTAAGTCTAGCCTATGTAGCAGTATCGGCGGTAGAACGTTGTAGAGGTTATATATACTATCTAGCTTCGAACAATATGATATTTACCTGTCATCTCCGCACGGAGGAATAATATGACATATGAAATGTATAACTTAAACACAAGTTCTAAAGGAAGAATAAAGCACGCATTTGAATAGATGATAAAGAAGATAAAATTGAATAGCAATAGAAGTCACAACACAAAATCCAGAAGTCTAAGTCAATATAATACATGTCCTGAATAAAAATAACATCTCAATCTTATAAACTGGAGACAAGGTCCAGCAACCCTAGCTGCTAGCTAAAATACTACTAAAGGTGCACCCTCAGTGAGCATCGGCTCCAAAGGAAATCTTCTGGGCATGGTCGTCGGTCCTCTAAATACTCTAAAAAATATTATCCAGCCAGGATTGGAGGAAAGTACAACCCAAATAGCAGTTCCATTTAATTGACAGAAACTATAAAGCATTGATAAAGAGAATGCTATATACGATAAGGAAAAACATGTCTGAGGCAATAATATTTTGGGAAGAGACAGGTAATGTAAAATAAAAATGTAATCTGTGCGAGCAAGTAATGGAATAGGAACTACCATATCAAAGATAGAGCAATGTATTTGGTGCACTGAGTATGAAACTATAATTGACAATGTGTTTTGGAATACCAAATTAGATATGTGATCGGCTTGGAAGATTCAATGATTTACACTAAAGAAGGCCAGCTCAACCATACGTGAAATGTATGATAGCTAGTAGCCAATGATTTACACTACTTGCCGATAGTTCTTGATCACATATCCAACTAGTATTTTCTCCGCCCCGACTGATACGATGGATCCAACCATGACATATTACTAGCCAATGCATTCCAATGTTATCCAATATAATCCAATGTCATCCAATACCAACGAGGACAGTATCAGATACCATTGCGATGAATTAAGGTAACATCCCATAACTGAAGATCAATAACAATACCAATCTGTGTACCATCATGTCAAGAATCATAAGTAACATTTCTAAATACTTGAATTATAGTGGTAATCAAATAATAAAAACTATTAAAGAAGAACTCACATGTCGTCCTGAACATTAAAGTGGATCGAGGCTCAAAGTGGAGTCATAAAGACCTATAATTGAGATATTCAAGTTAATTGGTGGTTAAAAGAGTTAAACATGGTTTTCTAGTGTGTAATATGCAACCTAGGTCAATTCTAGGTCAAACTGACTTAAAGTTGACTTTTGGATCAACTGGTTAATCTTGGTCAAACCAAGTCAATCTAGGTCAGCTAATCATATTCCAAGTTATTACCTACCTATCATTCTTTACATTACCAATATATAATATTTACCCTATACCCTACTCATGATATCATCTAACTCATATATATATATATATATATATATATATATATATATATATATATATATATATATATATATATATATATATATATAAAACCTTATCTACCTTTGGTAACTTAACATGTAGGTAGAACCCCCATTACCTATCTAATAAACACCCTTACCTTCAATTAGTGTATATATATATATATATATATATATATATATATATATATATATATATATATATATATATATAACCTTATAAAAAAAAAAAATAAAAAAAAAAAGAAAAATATATATATAACCTTATCTACCTTTGGTAACTTAACATGTAGGTAGAACCCCCATTACCTATCTAATAAACACCCTTACCTTCAATTAGGTTGGTAAATCCCCTCATTTACCTTAACTTGGATTTGGAAACCCCCAAAACCTATTTATCTATTAGGTAAACCCTAATACCTATCTATGGTAATACCTTACCCTATCAAGTTAAACTCCACCTTCTATTATTTGCTAACATACCATTCTTTATCTTTACATATTCCACCTACATTGCCTATTTCAAGTTCTTAGTTCTTGCCAATATAAGAAACCACATAAACAAGCCTATCAACCCACACGCAAGTCGATCCTCTCTCCCTATTCCATCACATTGGCCTATAGCCTAAGCCTAACTGTCTCAACTCAACCAAGCAAGGGGAAAATCCCTTGCTGCTGCTAATACAGCCTGCTAAAGGCCAACAGGTGGCCAATTGGCCAAGTGGCCCATTGCCAAAAGCCTTTACTCACCTATAGCCATTGGCTCACTCACTGAACTAATACTCAATCTCTAACACTAATACACTGCCACTCCACCCTATTTTCTTACTCACACAGGAACTAATACATTCAAACACTCTTCTAGAACTGATACCCACCTAACCACTTAAAATCCCTAGGATACTTGACTCTAGGATACTAACACTACACTCCCAATTACATATACACTCACTGATACCTCTAATAACTGACACTCACTGACTGAACTCTCAGATATGCACTCATCCAACACATTCACACTAACACAAGACACTCAAACGCAAGCCACAAGGACACTGCATACTGATACCTGAACACTAAAATAGGATACTCACTCACTAGCTAGATGGCCAAGTGCTTAGGCCAAGATACTCATTGCCACATTGAGTATTTGACTGATACTCACAAGACGCACTCAAACCAAATGCCTGTAGGCCCCTGCTGCCAGTACAATCATGGCCAAGTGTCCTCCTCTTACACAGAAAACTCTGAACCTGGGTTACTGACCTGGGATAGCCTACTGACCTGGTATCGACTCAAGGCTTAATGACCAATGTGGCCAAAACCCATGTACCCAACTGAGTGTTAACTCAGTCCTCACTGATACATGAATCTCAGTGATTCATGATACCTCTGCCTGCTCATACATGGGTTCACTCCAACCTATAGACACTAGGGTCACTCATCACTGAGCCAAGGACTGAATACTCACCTCTGATACATATGTCTCTAACCTACTACCACAGCACCCAAGCCCCAAATCACCTCTATACTGAACTTAACCTCATGGGCTAGGGCCCTTGCCCGACCACAACACTATCTCACTGACAGTGCCAAGAACCCAAAACAGTGAACACAAGAACCCCCAACACCCTGTCTATATACATACGTGAATATATAACATATATATAACACTCATATATGCATATACTCTTATATAACATATGCCACACATATTTATATGTATGCATATTAGTGAGATAGACTAGGAAATCAATTGAGATGCCTACCAAATGATCAACCAACCCATCCATGGGCACAAAACTGAATACAAAGCCAAAAATAGTCTATTTGTCATTTTAACAAACAGTTGGTGGGCTCTCCTCGGATTTCTCCAAGAATGGCACAAAAACTCCAAATAAAATATACCAAAATAAGGTTTAGAGCCTTTCTCATCTCCCCACGGGTACTTCTGACCAATTGAGTGTTCATACTTGTGTCATGCATGAAGATAGGGCTCAAACTATCAAAATAACAAGAGTTTTACCTATTGGGTGATTGTTTTCCTAATGAAGCCTTCTAGGGTACTCTTGTGTCAAGTTTGACACATTCTCTCCCTCCTTTAGACTCCTTACCACGAGCTCCTTGGTCTCTAAGCTTCTGGCCTTGTAGGGTAAAGATTGGGGATGACTTTGAGGGAATTTGGAAGGATTTTGGTGGAGGAATGAATGGGAAATAGAAGAGCACTAAAACTAGGGTTTTGAGCTCAAAATGGAGAAGGGAATGAATGAAACCTCTCTCTCAATAGTGGCTGGCCATAAAGCCCTAGTTTTCCCTATTTAAAATATCTAAAATACCTTCTTTGAGTTATCAAGAAGGTTTGGTTAACCTATGGAAGCTTTTAGCCTAAGTGGTTGATTAGTTCTAACCTATTCATGACATATAATGACTTAAATGAGTCTAATTGTGTTCACCCTAGAATATAGGTCCAAGTAGTCATGTCTAGTCCGATAGTTCCACAAGTCAAGGGTCCAATAAATAGGTTAGTCAACTAATAAATGCCACAGTCATATTTAGTTAATAAAAATTACCCATTATATAATTAATATAAAAATAACAAAATACCTCTATTTTGGAAATATGGTAGTGACAAGTAAAGACAGTACCAGAACAAACATTTTGATATTTTTGTCAAATCAAGATCAAGATGTTATATCGGTCAAGGTTTGTCAATTATCAAAATAGGGGAGATTGTTGGCTCATTGGTCATAGTTGAACCGAATTTTAATAATTGATCTAACATTGTCTCGATATAAGGCTACTTGGACGAACTGCTAGAACTGCTACTGCTACCGTTCAAGACTTTGAGCCATATTTGTCATTGTGTTTGTATTTTTAATTATTAATATATTTTTATATTTTATTGACTCTAGGAATACAATATAAACCGAGTCGTAATGGAAAATAGGCTAACCATAACTGTTTTCAAAAATACTCATTTGTTTTTGAAAACTATCCCAAAAACCAAAAACTTAATTCCTAATTGCTTGAGCATTCGAACGCCCAAAACCTGAGTTACAAACCCAAACTTCACCCATTCTGAACCAGCAAAATTTTGGGCGAATTCGCCCCGAATTCGGTCCGAGTTCGATTTGTGGAATATTGCTTTTTGAACTCTGTCTTTTCGCAGATACGGATGCAACGGCTATCTGCCGAGATCCTCTCATAAAATTTTGTCCAAATTCTCCCTTTGAAAATCCTATAAATAGAGAACAATTTCTACCATTTCAACACACCAATTCATTTTCTTATCTCTTCTCTCTAAAGCTTACTACGTTCTTCCAAAGCCTTCTAAGCTTTTATTTTCAAATCCCAAGCTAGTTACAATCCTCTAGTTGATTTCCAAGTATGGTACGATCTAGAAGTTCAGAGTGATTGTAATCAAAAGGCTTGATAGAAGTAAGACACTTCACAATTAAAATTGGTCGAGTGCTTTGGATCAAAGCTCGCGTTTGTAGAAGTTTCAAGGACTTCATATGAAAACTTGCGGTTTTCTATAGTGGATTTCAATCGGGAGCTAGAGTTCTCTCGACTAGATTAGTCCTCACAAGAGGGAGACCAGTATATATCGTCGTATTTGTGTTTGCTCTCTACACTTTACTCTTATATTTTTATATCTGTGATATATTTCTATGATCTTGCTACTAATATTTTTTTAATAGCTAATATTCCGCTACGTACTCTACTCACCCCCCTCTAGAGTATATCACTTCTTACAATATTGCTATAGAGTTTAGTATCATATATGTAAAATTAATTAGAGTAATTATATAGTTAGTAATATTCTTAACTAGTTTATACCTATAATTGGCTTAGTATTAGCAAAGCTAATTAACTAGTTAGCAATAATTAGATAATTGTCATTATTTATAATCTAATTAATTCCCCAATTGCCAGTAGACATAGAGATTTCTATTTTCCTATTATAAATCTTTCAGAACAAGGCAAGTACTTCTATAATTTTGACTCATTTACTTCATGTCATGTTCTTTTCATATTGAATACATTGTTACATGACTTGGTATATATTTATGGTTCATGATCTTTATTGGTATCTGGGGAAGGAAAAATAATACAAATATGTGACCAAAGTCTAACTTAGGATTCATGTTGATAGCTTAGGTCTCACATCGTATACGTGGAATTCTAAGCCGTACCATTACTTCTGCTTATTCATGAACTTTTCCCAGTCGGTCACACATTCTACTAGCTATTTCAAATCACATGTCCAGATCTTTTGTTACATATTTCATGTTCAGATTAGATTATGCATTTAAAGTTTCATGTTTATCATGTTTTTTTGTTCTTTACTTGTTCACATGTTGTACTTCTTTCATTATTATAGATTATACTTTGCTCTGCTCCTGACTGAACATGTTGCAGACGAACTTGAGGATCTTGTCCAACCTTTATGTGCCAGAGCCCGAAGCCTTAGATGAGTAGGATGAGGGCATGACTTAGGAGCTGTAGGGATTTAGCTTTAGTTTTCTTTCTTAGATTTGTATAATAGAATCTTTACAGTTGGATAATTCTTCTTCTGCCCCTATTTTTGTCACTTATCGTTTGTATTGTGAGGATTTCTATTACCGGTCTATCTTCGGCATTTTAAATAGGTGTTATAATGACTTGGTAGTGTAGTGATGCTCTGGGAACGTAATAGCAAGATGTGATATTTTAGTTTATCTTATCACTTGGAGTTTTTCTTAGAATTGTATAGCTTACTACGTTGTGTCTTCCAACATAAGCTGAGCATGTCTGACTTATATCCGATTAATCGGGAGCGGGTCGTGACATATTCTCAAACCGACTGACAAACAGAGCGAGTAAATCATATATTCTCGAAGACATGCTATGGCTATGTACGATAGACTTAAAGTCAAGCTGGGATGTTCACCTACCATCACCGAATTTGCCTATAACAATAACTACCAGTACAACATTCAAATGGCACCGTAGGAAGCATTATACGAATGGAAGTGCAGATCGCCCATTATTTGGGATGAAGTCAGGGAGCGACAGATTCTTGGTCCAGAGCTAGTTGAGCAAACTGTGATAAAGGTCAAACTAATTAAAAAAAGATTGAAGATTGCTCAAAGTCGGCAGAAGAGCTATGCAGACACCCATCGATGGTCACTCGAGTTCCTGTAAGGTGATTGTGTGTTCCTAAAGGTGATGTCTATGAGGGGAGCCACCAGTTTCAGATTAAAGGCAAACTTAGTCCAAGATTTGTGGGTCCTTCCGAAGTATTGAAGCGAGTCATCCTAGTAGCTTACCAGATCGCTTTGCCACCTGTACTGTTAGATGTACACGATATCTTTTATGTCTCACAACTACAGAAGTACGTGTACGATCCGAATTACGTAGTAGATTTTAGTCAACAAGAGTTGAAGGCGGGCATATTATATGTCAAAAAATCGGTCCAAGTCTTGGAGCGCAAGGAAAAGGTACTTCGAAATCGTACTATCACCCTCGTTTGTGTTCTCTAGAGGAACCATTCGGCCAAAGAGTCGACCTGGGAACTAGAATCAGATATGAAGGAAAAGTTCTCTTCCCTATTTTTCCAACAATAGGTTCTCTTCTTAAGTTTCGGTTACAAAACTTTTTCTTAGTTGGTTATGGTGTAGTACCCCGTCCTTATATCGTGTCCTATTTTTTTCTATGGGGTACGCAAGAAAGGAACACTTTTGCTATTAATTTAGTCAGATTTGATTGATCGGGATCGATTGAATCGACTGAATAGGATAGATTGAATTAACATCTTGAATGTTTTTATGGTTTTCATGGCTTGCATTCTTTGAACTTCGCATTTCATATCGAACTTATTGAATATGATAGTTTTCTGATCAACTGATTATTTGATTTCAGGTGATCGCGTAGGCGCCGTTTAAGCGCAACCAACCGGTCCCTCACCTCAATCAATTCAAGGTGAGTGGCTGAACCTCCTTTCCTCGACCCTCTGATTTTAATCTATCATGAACACAGAATAGATATGCCTGTCTTTATAGTGTTGAATCAATAAATTATTGCATGATTCCGCACATACGCTCGCTATAGAAACTACTATGCCATGAATATGCTACATCTTTTCTTATATACACATGTTATAGAACTTTTATATCATAAACTGCTACATGCTTAAAATGTTGTGCCTGTTATAGAACTGTGATGAGTAAAGTGATGCTTTGAATAACTGTCGCCAACATACGACAAAACAATAATATAAATGGATAAGCTGGTCACCAATTACAAGAATATGCTTGAATAACTAATCTAACCTTGCACGGTCACGGACAATTTTTGCACAACGAACGGCTACCTCAAACGATACGCCTAGGAGGAAGCAAAATATAGATGTGCTAGATAAAAGCAAAAGTTGGTTATTCGGCAAAATTTCAGCGGAGCTTGCTACTCGCGCTGAAAGGGGCGCCGTCTAAACCTGTCTATAGTCCAAGATGGCTTGTGATGCCAGTGACATTCACATATACAAATTGCATACACGTTATGCTAGTAGATGATGATAATTTACAGGGAAGGACATGGTAAGCTCTACATTGCATAGCACACTCTGGCGTGGGTAAGTTTTAGCGTAAATTATGTTTATGCCTATCAAATGCTTGCATGAAATTTACTATGAGGGCTAGAAGGACCACTAAATATGTATAGCACATTTCACATAATTTCTTGAACCAAATGAGAGCTTGGATGTAAATTAGCCACCCACCAGTACATGCCAACATACTGATCCTCACTCTCGACAGGTGCTACGAATCAGGATGAACGTATCCACTAGCAAGGTGATATTCTTATTTGAAGGTTCGTCCACGTACCGAAGACTTATGTTGAATCCTTTGAAGACTCTCTACATTAGTCAAAGAAATATGTCTCGACTTCCCTCGATACCAGGTGGCTAGAATAATATATTGTAAATAGAGGGATATAATGTATGGAACGACTATCTCATCAGCGTTCATTTTACAATTGAGTCATGTTGTAAGCCCACGCGACAATAGTTGTATTAGAGTCTTGTAAATGATGTTTATTATCAATGAAGTGAAAAATTCTTTCTATCTCAATTATGTTGTTCAATTTCTCTATGTACTATATTAGATATTGTGTTACGGATAATCTTATGACTATGTCTTGTGTGATCGCAACTTAGGTTCACACGACATCACGCTCGGGGGATGATTATCAATTCTCCGAAATCAGGGCCTCACACCATATGCCTTAAAAGAGAATTCTTATGTGAGGTCGGAACCAATCCCAATTATCTACACCATATGATCCCACCTCCTAACCGATATGGGACTAAATTACCAACTCCATTGCCACCTCTCATTTGAGCGCTCAACCGAAAATGAGATACAACCTAACAGATACTAGCGAGGGAGGAGCAAGAAAAGCGATGACTAGAGTAAAGTTTCACTACCGAAAAGATCTTCCATTTGTGATCCTTAGAAGATTCTCTGGTAGTAAGTGATAATGATAGGTTATTGTCGGGATCATCAAGAAGGGCGACCATTTCCTCCAGGACTTCATTGAAAGTAAACATGAGCAGAAGGTGAATGGGATGGTATCTCAGAGAGGTAAGGAAGAGTGGTGAAGTATAGTAGGTAAGGAATGGGAAAGAAATGGCATGATAAAGAGGATTAGGGATGATCGAGAAAAAAAAAAGGGGACAACCTCAAGGGATGGAGAAGACGCACAAAAACGGAATAAAGAACTTTTTTAAGTTGGTATAAATGTTAAGGACAATTATAGAGTAACTTTTTTGCTTTGGAAAATGTCATCTAAACCTATTAAACAATTAATTCTTTAGAATATTGTTTTGAAAATTATTTTTCTGGGTGTGGATGATATTTTCAAAACAAGAAGCTATTCTATTATTTGTTTATTGGATCTAGATGATATTTTCCAAATCTAAAAGTCCGTTGTACTAATACGAATGATATTTTTCAAAACAAGAAGCTATTCTATTATTTGTACTGATATGAATGAGTTTTACGATCATATATTAAAAAGTATAGTACAAAATATGTGAATTCATAGGAAAGTTAAGAGAGTGAAGAAGATGAGATGCGGAGTAGTTTGATTAAGTGTCATTATCTTAGTTGATCAAGAAAACAATTGAGATATGAGGAAGTTGAGATAGCAAATTAGTTTGAACAATTAACAAAAATATTTTATTAGTTATAGAAGTTTTAAATATGAATGTCTAACTTGAATGTAAGAGAATAAATGGCCAACAACATAGCATAATGGGAAGGGAAAAAAATTCTAGCCAATACAAAAAAAAACTTGAGACTAAAGATGTCATTCATGATAAGGATACTATTTCACTAATTTTGCAACTGAAGGTTACTAACAAATCATGCTTAATCTGGGCAAAGAATTGTTCAACCCAAGCCGTTTATGAGCATATGTAAGTTATACGATCAGATCATACACAGTCCCAAAAATTGCAAGGTACCAAAAATTTTAACCTCCGTGTACATTACTGTTGAGAAATCTCTATTTTTAAATTTATGTCTCTCTAGTTTTTGCCCCTCTATTTCTAAATTTATGTCTCTCGATTTTTTCAGAAACTGCAATAAACCTAACTAAAAGCACCCTAGAGGGGGTGAATAGGGTCAATCTTACTAATCAAGCATTAAACGATTGGTAATAGATAATTTAAAGATTAAGAGTCCAAGAGAAAAAGCATTAAAAAATATCGACACCTGATGTATCCTGGTATCCTCCAGAGGGGCATCCCAATCCCGAAACTCTCTCCGACTTTAATCCACTATTATCACAAATAATACAACATGAGCTTTTATCCGAAGACTCACCAACTTCTTACACGATAACTTTTATTCGAAGGCCTCTCCGACTTTAATATACAAGAGCTTTGATCCGATGTCACGACCCGCACCCAGAGTAAGGGCTTCCTTTGCAGCTACTACTGCTACTCAATCCTTTATCCACTTTTAACTCCTCTCCTCACAACTATCTACATAATTTCCTAGATATATACATACATCTATAGATACAAACTTATATATATACTGACTTCTGAACTAAACCTGAGAAATCAATCTAACCCTCACCATATCTCAGGATAACTTTAATCCCCCACCTAGTATTCAGTCGAATACTAACAACAATATATATATAGATTTACAACATATAGGTATATACTCACGAACATAAATCCATATGGAAACCAAATTGGAATTAAAATCAAACCCAGGTAAATGTATGAACTCATTTTGAAATCCCCAAATTCGAATTTAACACTCAAACACATGTTCGAAAATACCATTTTTGAACCATTTTGAAATACACAATCTAGCATGTATCAGTCAATACCAAATCGAACCCAAATATATTTGAAAACCCACACTATTGTGTGTCACAGGGAAGGGGTCGTGTATGTCGACAATAGGGGGGTCTAATGTGCCCATACAGTATCATAGATCGTGTCCCCAAGTGTCAAAACAAGGTATCAATGAAATGATACAGTGCAGTAAAAGAGGGGGCTCGTGCACGTGTGTCGAGCCCTCTAGGACACGACACACGAACCCACAAGTGTCGTACATGTGTCCACAGCTAGTCTAGGTCTAGGGCTAGGACTAGGGTTAGGGTAGCCTGACACGAGTCCAAGTGTCCTCGTGTCCGTGCACGAAATGTGTATCAGAGGCACTTGTGCACGAGCGTGTGCAGTGTGGTCGAGACAGTGCAGGTCGGATATCTCTTAAACCAGTCGACAAAATCTAATGAAACTTTCGGGGCATGTTGTCAAACATTACCCCTACGTGTCCATTAAATTTTGTGTCAAACAAAGCTGTGTAGTGTCCTACAGGACAATCGAGCAGCAGGGGAGCACAGCACTCCCATGTGTTGTATCCTGACAGCAAGTTCGTATCCAATTTGGACAAGAACAGGGGTCTAAATCGTGCTCAGTCCTATACTAATCAAATCCCTACATATTAGGCTAACCAAATATGAAATTAGTTTTAAAATTGGTTAAAAATAAATCCACTGAGACATTTCACCAAACACCTTCAACTACGGTCCGATACATGTCTGATACGCGTATCAAACGGACATAAAATCCTACCAAACTTGGGCTACACCTAGGGGAACCCTAAATGAATGCAACTATGAAGAGAAATCAGGATTTCAATGGGTGTAGATAGGTTTGCCGATTGAAAGTTGGAATCTCAATGTAAAGAGCCTAGTATCGATGTTTTCCCTCAATTTGCAATGGTCCCGAAGCTTCCAACGCTTTCTAGCTATCCACCAATGGCTTCTACTACTGTAGGGGGGTCCAATGCAAAAGATTAGGCTCAATTTGGAGTCGAATTGATAAAATAGGTTAATTTGGGGAAGAACACTAAACTAGGGTTTTGTATGTTTAAAGAAGGAGGCAAGGGGGTGTCATTAAGTGTTTAGATAGGGGGAGAGGCTCCTTATGGCAGCCTAGGGTTTGCCTCTAGGGTTAGAGTTTAGATGTAGATGGGTGGATAAGGCTTCTCCACATAAATCCAAGTCCATTCATTGGTCCAATTTAGTCCTAAGGCTTTCTTTCTACAAATATCTTAAGGAAAATATCCTACTACAATAATATCTAGATATTACTAACCTTGTTATTAAGTCCCTAACCTTTTAACTAAACCTCCATGAACATCATTAGCATCTAGGTTAAGTCAAAACTAAGTTAGTCTCTAATAAATAATTAGCACCATAATAATCAATCAAAATTCATTTTCACCAATAAGTCAAAAATGACCAAAATACCCTTAGGCTAAAAAGTAGTAATATGACATTGTAATCACATGACTAGGCTCCCTTGGTCATGGTTAGTCTCTAGGCTTAGAAAAACTAGGATTGTACTAGCAAAACACCAAAATCACAATACACCAACTTAAATAGTATTAAATTAATTAAAATTTACCAAAATTATGTAAAACTAAGAAATGACAAAATTACCCTTGATTTTGGAAATAGGCAGTTACATCCGAAGACTCCCCAACTTTAACCTCTTTACAAGAAGGTTTATGATCTTCCTACAACAAAGATGAAGATCTAACTTTTATAACTCAAGAACACTCTAACACAATTTGTGGATAGACAAGTAAAACCTTTGGTAGAGTTGTTGTGGATAGGCTTTCATAATTTTGAAATTTTTATGCTCAAAACATCAACCTTGAATGAAGGGGTTCAAGGCTATTTATAACCAAAGCAAAGAAAAGAGCAAATTCCAGTCCGCGATCGGTATACCCTCGATATATTACGGTATGTCGTCGGTACACCAGTCCATTTCTATAACGGCTAGAAATATGACCGTTAGGATCATTTAATGCTGAGGATTTGACCGTTGGATTGTTTTCTGTACATAATCAGTATATTGTCAGTATACTACAGTGAACCGCTGGTATGCCGATCCAAACGACAAAGAGCTACATTTATACAAAATCGGCATATCGCCGATATGCCAATCCAAATGGCCGAGAGCAGATTTTATATAAATCGATATGCCGTTGATATACTACGGTATACCACAGGTATAACGATTTACAGCCAAAATTGATCTTGGATTATTTTCTATCCTAGTTTTCGATTTTACCATCCATTTCTTATGTTTACATATATTTCTAAGACTCATTACAGACTCTAGATATAATTTAGTAGGTGTAAGATTCTTCAGAGTCTTGAAATGATGATGGCATGGCTTGGCTTCTTATCTTGATAGATGATGGCTTCTTCCTTAAACGACAGTAGTCCAAAGATACCCAGTTTATAAAAACGGAATACCTTTCTAAGGCTTCGGCCCGAACCCCATGGGGGGTGCTGCCCCCTCGACCCCTGCCCGCTGACCGGGCAGCATAACCCCCGAGTGCGTGGCTTCAGAGATGTCGTTAGACGATTCAGAGAAATCTTGTGGGATACCATCGTCTTGACCCATCATAATATGTTCATTGTATATGTCCATAATGATCCTGCTTATTACTTTTCTGTATATATATGTTAGATGGACAAAGCAATATACATTGTAGCAAGCATGATAAATTAATGCTCATTAGGACTATGCTAAGTTTAAGTATCAATACTATAGTGATAGCATAAATATTAGTGATATAATAATATTAAACTTAATCGAATAACCACATTAAAAAAATAAGTTAGATCATTGGGCTAACAATCTCCTTTTTTATTATGCCAACTCGGTTAAATTTAATATAGATAAAATATAAGCTTATAGCACTAATATGTAAAATAATAAGCACATGTCACTAAAAGGTGTAAGTCCAAGTAAAGATGCTATAGTGATTGCATGAAGATTAGTGATAATATAATATTAAACTTAATCGATTTATCATATTCAAAAATATGATATAATTATTGGGCCAACAATGACTTTTATAATGTCATGAAAACTACTTTTATTTAGAGTAATTAAAAAAGAATTTTTTGAATATTTGTACATGGTCCTTATAATGTAAAAAATAATCATTATTCAACTGAAAACCCATAACCATATGGTAAGAATACTGACATTTTTTTAGTATTTGTACATGGTTCTTATAATATCAAAAACGGTAGTGGGTCAAGCGTTAACCCATAACAAATATGGTAGGAAGACTGTCAATTTTTTTAACTCACGTATCCATTTCCTCAGTAAAATCGAACCCATCCATCCAGAGAAAAGACTGCCAATTGTCTCTGTTGTGTTCTTAGGTTTTGACATCACAAAAGCATGGCTCGGTTGGATCGTGACTTTTGAGTGTGAAGTAGATGACAAGATCACTACTTTCTCATGAAATTATCATGGAAAGCAAGTGACACGCTTATCTGATGAATATATTCTAATGAATATTCATCAAGTGACTATCTTCTCTATTCATCTTATATGGTTGGTTATAGCAAGTTCCCAAATTAGATTGTGTATTTTCTTGTAAAGAGATGGAAGCAAAAAATAATTGAATGTGATTATTGGTTCATCGTAATTTATTTTATTTTTGAAAAATTGGAGGAAACCAATTGAGTATCATCGTATTAGTTTAAGTTTAGTTATCGTTTAGGAACATAAAGAAGTGGAAGAAAAATATTAGTTATTGTTTAGGATTATAAAAAACTTTACCAAGAAACACCATTCGAGAATACAGCCTAGAATTCTATTGTATCTATTGTATGAAGATATTCCCTTCAATAATTCTATTATAAAGGTAATATTCTATGAATACTATATTCGATAAGAACAATAATGTATGGATTTCATGATAATTCAACGAACTTTAAACTACTTTCTTATCAGATCTATATAAGTTACAAACTCATTAAACATTTGTTGATATTTCATTCAACACCAAGTCAAATTTTGCATGTTCAAACTTTGACTCAAAGGAAGAGATTCAATCAATCCACTGAGATTGTAGACTCCAAGAGTCAGCCCCAAATGGAGAAAGAGCCTTCACCCTAGTGTCACAAAAACCAGTGCCTATAAAGGAGATGAGATCATAAGGGGCCAATTTTGCTACATCCAAAGAAAGGGATCTAATCGCCTTGTAGGAACATTTGATTCGGAATGTGAGTCTATAAGCAAAGCACAGCCGTGTCTCTTATAGGATAGTATGTTCAGAATTGATCATTATCGAGCCAAATTTGAGCTTATAAAAATATGTTTATACTCGAGTTCGCGCCCGTGCAGCTGCAGCAGGATTTGAAAAAGGAATTGATCGTGATTTGGAACCTGTTCTTTCCATGACCCCGTAGGCACAATAACTGGTACACCAGAAGAGCTGAGTCGAGCTCCTAACGAGTAGTTCAAAAGCCCTTTAAGCTCTATTCGAGCTTTAGTCGAGCTGCTCCTGAGCAATTTTCAACTCTAGTGGGTTTTATTGATCTTGTACCATGTATGGTCATTTAAAGTCTAAGACACCGTAAGTTTGTAGATCTTTATACGCATATTCTTGATTTCCAAAACAAACTTTTATAACCTAAACAAATGAAAATAGATTTCCATCTTTCTTTTTTTTGGGGAAAAACACAAAAAAATTGTGTACTGAATGCTCCCTCAGGCCTCGTTTGGTTGGCGGAATCATCAGGTTGGGAAAGAAAAGACTTTCATTTTCTATGTTTGGATGTCAAAGGAAAGTGTTCGATTGGCGGAATCATGAGGTTGGGAAAAGAAAGACATTCATTTCCTATGTTTGGATGTCAAAAAAAAGTGTGAGGAAAGAAAAATAATTTTTTTAAACAGAAATATATAATTCAAAAGGAGCCGCAGCTCGAAATGGCGCCAGGAGATAGCCCGAGCGACCTACAAGAAAGTAAAAGAGGCAAAAAGATGCCCCCAAGTAAAAAAGGATGCAGATGCGACACAGCGCCGCTGCCTACCAGAACAATAGGCTAAAAAGCCCCCCAAAAGCCAAAAGTATACTGCCACTACACCGCGTCCAAGCAATCCACCAATAGAGCTTGTCCGACGACCGTTGACGGATCATTGGTGTGGGAAAAACTCTTAGTATCTTTAGCCGATTTGGCCAATCCGTAAAGAGCTTTTGCCACACCGTTATCTTCAATATGGATTAAAGAGAAAGTAGTACTGTTGCGTAACAAAATTTTAATCTTTCTAACTTTATAAACTAAAGCCCAAGGGACGTTGACTTTATTGTTGATGATGTTTGCAAGGTTGGATAAGGATGTTTCGATGCAGCTGATGTTGAGATCAGTTTCTTGACAAAGTTGCAACTGGAAATTGCTGAGAAACCCAATTTTGGGGTGGGCTTTTATGAAATGCCCACCCGCTGGATAAGTTTTATGAAATACCCAGAATTAAGTATTTTCACGTTAAATATTCCAAGATTCCCTTTTAGATGCCACCCGCTAGAAACTGCTATTTTTATAATACCGAAACTACCCCTCCGCGCGAATTGGTCATCTATATGTATTTGAATTCAAAAAACTCAGATCTGGATTGTGATTTTCGTCTTCTTCTTCTTCACTGGAAATTTGAATTCCATTGCTCTCATCTTCAGCAGAGATCGCAAAGATCGTTCGTAGTTCGGTGTGCTTTTCTTCAGTCGAACTCAGATCATCGCTCGTCATCATCATCATCATCATCTTCATCTTCATCGTGGAGACATTTGAAGTTTTCCGACAATTAGGTCAATTGTGGAGAGAATATCTTTCTTCTTCTTTTCCATCAGAATTATCATCGTTTTGAAAGAAGAACGAAACTCTTTGTTCATGAAAAAAAACTAAATTACACGGAGAATGCCATTCTCCGTTTTATTTAAAACGGAGAATGCCGTTCTCCATGTTTCTAACACGGAGAATGGTCATTCTCCTGCGTTTTAACACTGGAATGACCATTTTCGGTGCTAGTTTTATTTAACACGGAGAATGGCATTCTAACACGGAGAATGGTCATTCTCCTGTGTTTTAACACTGGAATGACCATTCTCCGTGTTAAATAAAACGGAGAATGTCATTCTCCGTGTTAAATAAAACGGAGAATGACATTCTCCGTCTTAATGTAGCACGGAGAATGGCCATTCTCCGTTTAAATTAAGACGGAGAATGTCATTCTCCGTTTTATTTAACACGGAGAATGACATTCTCCGTTTAAATTAACACGGAGAATGTTATTCTCCGTTTTATTTAACACGGAGAATGGCATTCTCCGTATTTCTAACACGGAGAATGGTCATTCTCTTGCGTTTTAACACTGGAATGACCATTCTCCGTGTAAACTAAGACGGAGAATGACCATTCTCCGTCTAAATTATGACGGAGAATGGCCATTCTCCGTGTAACTTTCAGGACGGAGAATGACATTCTCCGTCTTAATTAAGACGGAGAATGTCATTCTCCGTGTTACTAACACGGAGAATGGTCATTCTCCGTGTAAATTAAGACGGAGAATGCCATTCTCCGTGTTACTAATACGGAGAATGACCACCCTCATGTGAAATTAACATTTTTCGTGTTCTAACACGGAGAATGGCCATTCTCCTGCATTTTATGGTCAGCTGAAACTTTGGAGGGCCATAACTTTTGACTGGGAGGTCAAAACGAGGTCCCGTTTGTCGCAAAATGAGCGTATCGTCGAGGAGACTGAAAGTAACAGTTTCATCGTTAGACGGCCTTCCAAAATTTTAGATTCGCAAAAAAAATGATGTTTGGACCTCCGTTTTAGCATTTTTGTCGTTTGTCCCAGTCTTTCCGAAATTTTTCGACGAGTTTTTGAAGATTTTTGAGGAGAAAACCTAGATTCGAAAGTGAGCAGCGTAAGAAAGAAGATGAAGTATCGAAACTTTTTTTAAGAGCAGTTTTGTGGGTGTTTTCAATAAATTAAAAGGAAGGGCAAAAGGGTCATTTGGAACCCGCTTTGGATAAGTTTCTCTAATTCTGGGCACGCGATGAAAGTTTTTTTAGCGGTGGGTTTTACATAAAACTTTTTTAGTTTTTGGCATTTCATAAATCTTCAATGTTGCAAGCAAGGCCTCAATATCCAGATTGTTGACTGCACCTGTAGGAAGGATTTTGTAGAAAGCCATTACCATGCAGCCACTCCGGTCCCCCACCAAACCGCACAACCATGAATGTTCAACTTCGCTCCAACGGTGCAATCCCGCTCATGTTTTGAAAATTATGAGCAATAGCAGAAGTTTGTAATAGAGCCGCCACCTTGCTAATAATATCCCTGCTGTTGATTTTCCCTCGTTCAAAAAGGATTTTGTTTCTTTGTTTCCATATCTCCCATGAGCATGCCGCAAAAACAATATATCTGCTGATACCATTAGCATTAGAGTGAGAAGCATTACTAAGCCATACCTCAGTGAGATGATTAAGATTGTCCACGACTTCAGTCAGAAGGAAAATATCGGAGAAATGATGCCAAGTGATCGTAGCCGTCTCACTAGTCACGAAAAGATGGTCAATGTGTTAGAGTAGATAGGATTCCCAACCTATGTAGAGAATATTTCGCAGAGCGACGAGCGCCATCCGTGTGTTAGAGAAGCTCGGGGAGTGCATGGATCCTATTTTGGAACATATATGGTAAGGAAATATATGATTAAATTTTTATATTTACATTAATCATATATTTATGATTGGACCCTTCATATAGTAGCTTTCCATATAATTGGGCTTCCAATTATGGAAAGCCAATTATGATTGGTATTTCTATTAAGTATATGATTGATGCATATTGGAAGTTTTCATATATATTGACCTTCCATGTATGGATTACCAAGGGCTTATAAAAGGGTGATGCATGCTAGTTGTAAAATCATCTCAAAATAAGAGTGCTTTACAATCTTTGAGAGAGAGAGAGAATTAAGGACTATTTTGAAGGAGAGATTGTTTCGAATAATTTTTCGGCATCTCTTGTTCTTCGGAGTCCGCAATCAAAAAAAATTTTCTTTCAAGTGAGTTGTGGTGGTCTGTGTTGGATTGAGAGGAGCTTGTTGGGTTCAAAGAAGTATCAGGAGTTGTACAGTCAAACCAGGAAGCAGAGATAGACGCGAAGCCGGTGCGCATGGTGAACCTGAACGGTACCAACTACCATTATTGGCGGAGCAAGATGAAGGATTTATTATTCGTCAAGAAGCTACATCTTCCAGTATTTGCATCCGAGAAGCCCAGTGACAAATCTGATAAGGACTGGAACTTCGAGCATATACAGGTGTATGGATACATACGGCAGTTCATTGACGAGGACGTGTACAACCACGTTGCCAATATTGAGCATGCGAAGACGTTGTGGAAGACGCTGTAATCTTTGTACACGAAAAAGATAGAGGTAAACAAACTGTTCCTGATCTGGATGATGATGGGTCTACGGTACAAAGATGGTGCTGTCACGCCCCAGAACCAGAATACTGGAGAGCGGGGGCAGACATAGCCAGCTACGTATATTGAAATGGATTCCATCTCGCTATACGGTCACGGCTGTCTAGGATACATGAGGGTTTATCTACAAGCCAACAGTCTCTTAAGGTCATGAACAAGCCTAGTGTCTCAATCATAAGCAAGTAAGTAAGAGTCACAAGATGTATGATAATTAAATATACAATAATAAGGCGTCCTAAATATTACATATTCAGCTGATCATGAAGCTAGTCATTACAAAATGTTAGGACTAGCAAGAGTTTAGTCATACATGATCAACCCTAGGATTTGTCAATCATGTTACAGCCCGTAGGCAGACAGTAAGTAAGTGCAATCGAGCTAAACAGGTGCTCGTCGGCTAAACGCCTCAAAAGAATATTTTTACAATAGAGCGGGAGAGCCAAAAATAACCCACTCGTTGCCAGGGTTCCGTCTAGTGGCCACCATTTGGCTGGAAGGTCGGTAGATCCTCTGGAGCTGCTCCAAAATCTGGCCACACAAAACCAGCTGGGTCAGACCCCAGAAAGAGCAAGTGCCACAAAGGAGGCTTCACTTAAGAACCAAAACCAGCAATCAGCACGAGATATAAATAAAGTAAGAAATGGAAATAAAGAAAATACACCAGGATGATATACGACGAGATAACCATGAAACTATTCAGATAACCAGGTTACAACCCGTAAACCAAACAAGGACCGGGGTTGTAACTCTTCGTCTGAACAAAACTTGGAATTCTCACCATTTATCGGTAAAATAAATACAAGCATTCTGGTCGTTCAATAATCTGGAACAGGATCAGGGCAAGACTAGACTGGTTAGACTCCATCCAATCACTTCACGGCCAAGCAAGAATTACGGCTTGATACTTTAACTAGCTAGGGTTGTCACAAGCGTAATCACTAACAAAATGCAGTGAGATTGTTCCACAGCCACAAGCCCTACAGACCATCCAGGTTCCCCGGGTTAAAAGATTAGAGTTGAATTCAGGTGGGTACATCGTCCAGGAAACAAATGTACCCTTAGGTAGCTTGAAGGGTGCAACACATGACAGTGTGCTGGAAATGTGCCCTACTCGACGGCAGGCTACAGATCCCAAGGCGTGCCCAGGTAACGGGATTGCCTGTAGCTGGAAAATCTCTTCATGACTAATGTATTAATCTAGTTATTAGCCCTTAGTTTATTTCAATAGGTACTCCTGACCGTGGTACTCAGGAGTCCCCTCCTAGACATGATGCAAGACAAGACTGGATTATTTATACAAGCACAATCGCCCACGGTGTCCAGGTTATTATACAGGTCATGTCATGTCAGGTAGCCGTCGCAACAGCTTATCAAGGTATAACATGTCAGGTTATCAGGTCAAGTGTACTTGTCAGGAGTGCGCCACGACGGGCCACTATCAGGTCATGTCATGTTACTCATGTCAGGAGTGCACCACTACGGGTCACTATCAGGTCATGCCAGGTTACTCATGTCAGGAGTACACTACTACGGGTCACTATCAGGTCATGCTCAATTGTCAATTCCAAACATATCAAAAAAAATCGTAATTATCAAGTTCAGGACAAAAGGCGTAAGGATATAAAATGGGCGTAAAATATCTAAATAAATATTAATATATAGGGCTATAAAAGAGCCAAGCTTAAGGAAAATAAAACCAAATCTAACACGCTGACATAAGGCCAAGTCAGCCAAAGGCCATACGCTCAGTGCAAGCTACGCTCAGGCCAGCGTACACCTTGCTCGCTTAAGCTAGCGTACCAAGGCACGCGTACGCTCAAGCTACAGGTCAGCGTACGCTCAAGCTAGCGTACGCTCAAGACTGCGTACACTTGAGCTAGCGTACGAAAGGGTCTAGGGCACGCTCACGCTAGCGTACGCAAAAGACACGCTGCCAACAGGCAGCGTATCAAGGCTAGCGTACGCTCGCTAAAGAGCAGCATACCAAGGCTAGCGTACGCTCGCTAAAGAGCAGCGTACCAAGGCTAGCGTACGCTCGCTAAAGAGCAGCGTACCAAGACTAGCGTACACTCGCTAAAGAGCAGCGTACCAAGACTAGCGTACGCTCGCTAAAGAGCAGCGTACCAAGGCTAGCGTACGCTCGCTAAAGAGCAGCGTACCAAGACTAGCGTACGCTCGCTAAAGAGCAGCGTACCAAGGCTAGCGTACGCTCGCTAAAGAGCAGCGTACCAAGGCTAGCGTACGCTCGCTAAGGAGCAGCGTACCAAGGCTAGCGTACGCTCGCTAAAGAGCAGCGTACAGCTCAGTGGCATAAGCTAAAAAGCTAGCTCACTGTTCACTGTCTTCTCCAAATGGCAAGAACAGCAAGAACTCTAAAGTTGAATCTAAGCTTCAACAATCCATATCTTGGTCAAAACAAGTCCGAATCCAACTTTCCAAAGGTCAAAATTGGGTAGAATAAAATTCTCTACAACATGGAACCATCAAAACTTGAAAACAAGGAAGTTTGATAGATCAAAACCACCAAAAATCCGAAAATAGCAAGACTCTAGATCTACAAGAATTAAAGCCTCAAAATGGAAAATGACAAGTTCTAATGTGGTTTAGAATCATGAGAAGAAGCTAATGAAACCATAAAAAAGGGTTCTCTTGTGGAAGCAAGTTGCACTTGCCTATGGTGTTCTTGGTTGGTGGAGAAGAGTAATGGTAGGGGAAGGAGAAGTAAATAAGAATTATGGAGGAGAGAGAAGGTTGGTGGGAATAATAAAGAGGGGGGTTGTGGTGGAAATGAAGGAGAAGCATAGGCTAAGGTATTCCACCCTTGGCCCATGATGAACCAAGCATTGGGCCGGCCGAACCAAGCCAACCCAAACCGAGAGTTAAACCAAGCCGAGAGCTAAACAAGGAATCATGCAATACAGAATAAAATACGTATACGTATCCTAAAATACGTAATACGAACACAGGCATTACAACTCTACCCACCTTAAAAGAATTCCGTCCTCGGAATTTAATCAAGAGGCTAGAGGAGCAATGACAAGCTACATTAATAACAAGCAAGCTATACTAGGCAATCAATCAATCATGCAAGCAAGGAATCGAAGGCAGGAGGCATAAGAAAGACATTAAACCTCACGAGTCAAACAAGTCGGGATGTCGCGATCGGATATCATCCTCACGTTCCCACGTTGACTCTCCCAAAGAGTGATGACTCCAAGCAACTCGGACTAACTTGATAGTCTTGTTCTTGAGGATCTTCTCTCTCCGGTCCAATATAGACACGGGCCTCTCCTCATACGAAAGGTTGGTACCAACAACCAATTCCGAATGATCCAGAATGTGGCTCGGGTCCGGGATATACCGTCGTAATTGGGATACATGGAACACGTCATGCACCTCGCTTAGCGACGGTGGAAGAGCGAGACGATAGGATACATCTCCTACTCGCTCCAGAATGTCGAACGGCCCTATATACCTAGGACTAAGCTTTCCCCGTACGCCGAAACGAATGACGCCACGGTTAGGCGAAATCCTCAGGAATACATGATCGCCGACCGAAAACTCGAGAGGGCGCCGATGAGAATCGGCCCAATGGCGCTGGCGATCTTGGGCAACTCGAAGATGATCTCTGACTCGCCTGACCACTTCAACTGTCTGGGCAATCATTTCTGGACCGAGCATCTGTCTCTCTCCAACATCATCCCAGGCTAGCGGGGATCTGTACTTCCTACCATACAGTGCCTCGAACGGTGCCATCTGGATACTGGCCTGGAAACTGTTGTTGTACGAGAATTCCACCAGGTGCAAGTGATCTTCCCATGAACCACCGAAGTCAAGCGTGCAAGACCGCAACATGTCTTCAAGAGTCTGGATCGTGCGCTCCGACTGGCCATCTGTCTGCGGGTGATATGCTGAACTGAACTGGAGATGAGTTTCCAAGCTCTCTTGCAAGCTACGCCAAAAGTGCGACGTAAATCTTGAATCTCGGTCCGAGGTGATACTGACTGGCACACCGTGCAATCTGACAATCTGCCTGAGGTACATCTCTGCTAACTGAGCTGTCGACTGACCAACTCTGAATGGAAGAAAGTGAGCCACTTTCGTGAGCCTGTCAACTATAACCCAGATAGCATCTCTACCAGCTGGGGATCTAGGTAGTCCAGTCACAAAATCCATGGTCACATGCTCCCACTTCCATTCTGGAATCGGTAAGGGCTGAAGAAGTCCAGCCGGTCTCTGATGTTCGGCTTTAACTTGTTGGCAAACCAAACACCGAGAGACAAACCGAGCTATCTCCCGCTTCATGCCATTCCACCAGAAATGCTGCCGGATATCACGGTACATCTTTGTACTGCCGGGATGGATGGAATACTATGAACTGTGCGCTTCTGACATGATCTCCTGCCGGATATCTCCGCAGGGTACACAAAGACGCTTACCATGTCAAAGTGTACCATCCTCATGAATACATAATTCTGGTCTTCGTCCTGCCTCACACTCGGCTCTGAGTCGCTGAAGCTTGGAATCTGCCGACTGCGCCTTCCGGATCCTCTCGACTATAGTGGACTGAACTTGCATACAGGCCATCAATGCCACACTGGAAGGGAGAATAACTTCTATACCCATCTTCTGAAGATCTGCTAACAATTCTGGCTGTGCTGTTAGGAAATAAGCTCCGGCTCTCCTGCTCAATGCATCCGCAACAACATTGGCCTTCCCAGGATGATACTGTAGGTTGACATCATAATCCACAAGAAGCTCCAGCCACCTTCTCTGACGCATGTTAAGATCCTTCTGGGTGAAAATATACTTTAAGCTCTTGTGGTCGGTGAAAATCTCCACCCTGTCTCCGTACAAATAGTACCTCCACAACTTAAGTGCAAACACCACTGCTGCCAGCTCCAAGTCATGGGTTGGGTAATTCCTCTCATGATCACAAAGTTGTCGTGACGCATAAGCTATTACCTTTCCATGCTGCATCAGAACACATCCTAAACCTCTGCCTGAAGCATCACAGTACACTGAGAATCCTCCGGTCCCATCTGGAAGCGTAAGAATAGGAGCTGTTATCAGGCCTCGCTTCAACTGCTCAAAAGAACTCTGACACTCTGCTGTCCAAGCAAACTGCACATCCTTGCGGGTCAACTGCGTCAATGGCGCTGAAATTCGAGCAAAATCCGAAACAAACCGCCGGTAGTAGCCGGCCAATCCAAAAAAACTGCGAACCTCTGCAACTGTGCTGGGCACTGGCCACGACTCAATAGCCACAATCTTCTGGGGATCCACTTCTACTCCTCCTCGAGTGATGATATGACCCAAGTACGAAATACGATCGAGCCAGAACTCGCATTTACTGAACTTGGCATATAACTGGTGCTCTCTAAGGATCTGAAGAACTATACGGAGATGCTGCTCATGCTCCGCCTCACTCTTGCTGTAGACCAGGATGTCATCCAAGAACACAATCATAAACTGATCCAAGTGAGGCATGAAGATGCGATTCATGAGGTCCATGAATACTGCCGGCGCATTGGTTGCTCCAAAAGGCATAACAAGGAACTCCCAATGCCCATATCTCGATCTAAAAGCTGTCTTCGGGATGTCCTGCTCTCTGACTCTGATCTGATGATAACCTGAGCGTAAATCAATCTTCGAGAATACTGATGCCCCTTTGAGTTGATCAAACAAGTCATCTATCCTCGGAAGAGGGTATCTGTTCTTGATTGTCACTGAGTTCAAGGTACGATAATCAACACATAACCTGGATGTACCATCCTTCTTTTTCACAAGAAGCATCGGGGCTCCACAAGGCGATCCACTAGCACGAATGAATCCCTTGGTTCTAAGCTCTTCAATCATCTTGTACAATATCTCCAACTCTGATGGCGCCATCCTGTAGACTCTCTCTGACACTGGGGCTGTCCCGGGAATCAAGTCTATAGTGAACTCGATCTTCCGCTCCGGAGGCATACCTGGAAGCTCCTCTGGAAAAAGATCTGGGAACTCATCCACTATCCTGGGCAACTGAACTGCTGCTACTGCCATCCGCAATACTGGAGGAGATGACTCAACTTCGCCTCGGGAGAAAGAAAACTCCGGCTCTCCTGGAATGCTAAAAACAACCCTACCAATATGGCAATCTATCCTAGCATACTGGTTCCTCAACCAATCCATCCCTAGGACCACATCATAATCGGCCATCGGAAATTCTATCAATCTAGCGGGAAACTCTCTACCGCTAACTACGATCCGACACGAGGAAAACACTCTATCTACTCCCACAAGTCCGTTACCAGTAAGTATATTGAGCCTTACTGATCATGACTCGGGCTCCAATCCTACCCGTGTCGTAAATCGTGCAGACATAAAAGAATATGATGCACCAGAATCAAATAAAGCTGAAGCTGGAAAGGAGTTGACGAGAATAGTACCTGCCACTACCTCTCCTAGTGCCAATCCTTCCTCCACGGTCATCACCATAGCCTGACCGTGCCCTCGGGGTGCTGGTCCCCTCTGCTGAAATCCTCGCTGTCTGCTCTGACTCTGGGCTTGGGCTTGAACATACTGCTGGGGGTTCTGCTGCTGGAATACTTGGGTCTGAGGCGGCAAGGGCCTCGACAATGGGTACTGCTGCTGTTGCTGGACCGGTGCTGGCCCTCTCACCGAAGAGCTAGAAAGGTTGGACGATGATGAACCACCCCTATTCAGGCAGGATCCAACCCTATGGTCTGGTGCTCCACAAGCCAGACACAATCCTTGTGCCCTGCGACAATCTGCCACCACATGGCCTAGCTTCCCACAATGAGAACATCCCACTGAGGAAGACTGCTTCTGCTTCTGCTGCTGAGAGTACGTCGGAGTGGAATGCTGAACCGACGTTACTGAGGCCGCCCGCCTCGGAGCTCCAATAGTCAAAGCCCTGGCTGCCGGGGCCGGTACTGAAGACTGATTCATCTGGCCGTGAGATCTCTTCCGACCTCCGGTTCTATCCACAATCCTCTGGGAGGTATACTCATGCCTCCTAGCTGCTTTCAAGACTGCATCAAAAGTCTGATGCTCAAACTGCTCAACTGCCAACAAGATCTCCAGGTGAAGTCCCTGCTGGAACCGCTGGGCTCTATCATACTCGGTTGCCACCAGGGTGGGAGCAAACCGACTGAGTCTAGAAAACTCGGCCGCATATCCGTCGACCGTCCTGCCTCCTTACTTCAGATTGGTAAACCTCGTCTGCAAATCATACCGAGCCACGGCATCGAAATACTTGGTCTGGAATCTCTCCATGAATACTGCCCAAGCAATAGGTGCTGCTAATCCAACGGCCTGCACTGTCCACCAGCTGCGGGCAAGATCTAACAACTGCAGGTGCACCACGGCTACCTTCTCATTCTCTGGAGTCTTGGCTGCTTCTAGAACCACCTCTGTGTCCTGAAGCCATGCATCTGCTGCGATAGCATCTTCACTACCGTCAAAGAATGGAGGGTTCAAGCGCTTGAAGCTATTGGCCGTGCTGTTCCCTGGATGACCGCCTTTGGTCAAAGCATCCGCCACTGCCTGCTGCAATGCATCTCTACGACGATCTTGAGAAGCTATCAAGGTCCTGACGAGTCCTACCAAAGTGCCATCATCAGGCTCGGCAGGCTGAACTGGCTAGACTGGTGGCTCTCCGCCAGAAGGCACGACTCTGGAGGCTACTTCGGAATGCTGGGCTTGATCTCCAGGTTGCTGCTGGTCTGCAGGAGGTGCTCCGCCTTGCTGGTCGGTAGGACCACGAACAATATCGCTGAAGAAGACGACATAGGGAACAATAAGGAAGGACCAGGACAGATCAACGATACAAGCATATGATCAGGACAAGAATCCAGGGATTCAGAAGATACGAGCAGAGATCAAGGACGAATACTGATTGAGACATCTATTCGGTAAACCCTCATATATCTTGATTTATAAGACCTGCATGGGCCACCACTTAAACCATGTCACGCCCCAGAACCAGAATACTGGAGAGCGGGGGCAGACATAGCCAGCTACGTATATTGAAATGGATTCCATCTCGCTATACGGTCACGGCTGTCTAGGATACATGAGGGTTTATCTACAAGCCAACAGTCTCTTAAGGTCATGAACAAGCCTAGTGTCTCAATCATAAGCAAGTAAGTAAGAGTCACAAGATGTATGATCATTAAATATACAATAATAAGGCGTCCCAAATATTACATATTCAGCTGATCATGAAGCTAGTCATTACAAAATGTTAGGACTAGCAAGAGTTTAGTCATACATGATCAACCCTAGGATTTGTCAATCATGTTACAGCCCGTAGGCAGACAGTAAGTAAGTACAATTGAGCTAAACAGGTGCTCGTCGGCTAAACGCCTCAAAAAAATATTTTTACAATAGAGCGGGAGAGCCAAAAATAATCCACTCGTTGCCAGGGTTCCGTCTAGTGGCCACCATTTGGCTGGAAGGTCGGTAGATCCTCTGGAGCTGCTCCGAAATCTGGCCACACAAAACCAGCTGGGTCAGACCCTAGAAAGAGCAAGTGCCACAAAGGAGGCTTCACTTAAGAACCAAAACCAGCAATCAGCACGAGATATAAATAAAGTAAGAACTGGAAATAAAGAAAATACACCAGGATGATATACGACGAGATAACCATGAAACTATTCAGATAACCAGGTTACAACCCGTAAACCAAACAAGGACCGGGGTTGTAACCCTTCGTCTGAACAGAACTTAGAATTCTCACCATTTATCGGTAAAATAAATACAAGCATTCTGGTCGTTCAATAATCTGGAACAGGATCAGGGCAAGACTAGACTGGTTAGACTCCATCCAATCACTTCACGGCCAAGCAAGAATTACGGCTTGATACTTTAACTAGCTAGGGTTGTCACAAGCCTAATCACTAACAAAATGCAGTGAGATTGTTCCACAGCCACAAGCCTTGCAGACCATCCAGGTTCCCCGGGTTAAAAGATTAGAGTTGAATTCAGGTGGGTACATCGTCCAGGAAACGAATGTACCCTTAGGTAGCTTGAAGGGTGCAACACATGACAGTGTACTGAAAATGTGCCCTACTCGACGGCAGGCTACAGATCCCAAGGCGTGCCCAGGTAACGGGATTGCCTGTAGCTGGAAAATCTTTTCATGACTAATGTATTAATCTAGTTATTAGCCCTTAGTTTATTTCAATTGGTACTCCTGACCGTGGTACTCAGGAGTCCCCTCCTAGACATGATGCAAGACAAGACTGGATTATTTATACAAGCACAATCGCCCATGGTGTCCAGGTTATTATACAGGTTATGTCATGTCAGGTAGCCGTCGCAACAGCTTATCAAGGTATAACATGTCAGGTTATCAGGTCAAGTGTACTTGTCAGGAGTGCGCCACGACGGGCCACTATCAGGTCATGTCATGTTACTCATGTCAGGAGTGCACCACTACGGGTCACTATCAGGTCATGCCAGGTTACTCATGTCAGGAGTGCACTACTACGGGTCACTATCAGGTCATGCTCAATTGTCAATTCTAAACATATCAAGTAAAATCATAATTATCAAGTTCAGGACAAAAGGCGCAAGGATATAAAATGGGCGTAAAATATCTAAATAAATATCAATATACAGGGCTATAAAAGAGCCAAGCTTAAGAAAAATAAAACCAAATCTAACACGCTGACATAAGGCCAAGTCAGCCAAAGGCCATACGCTTAGGCCAGCGTACACCTTGCTCGCTTAAGCTAGCGTACCAAGGCACGCATACGCTCAAGCTACAGGTCAGCGTACGCTCAAGCTAGCGTACGCTCAAGACTGCGTATGCTTGAGCTAGCGTACGAAAGGGTCTAGGGCACGCTCACGCTAGCGTACGCAAAAGACACGCTGCCAATAGGCAGCGTATCAAGGCTAGCGTACGCTCGCTAAAGAGCAGCGTACCAAGGCTAGCGTACGCTCGCTAAAGAGCAGCGTACCAAGGCTAGCGTACGCTCGCTAAAGAGCAGCGTACCAAGACTAGTGTACGCTCGCTAAAGAGCAGCGTACCAAGGCTAGCGTACGCTCGCTAAAGAGCAGCGTACCAAGGCTAGCGTACGCTCGCTAAAGAGCAACGTACCAAGACTAGCGTACGCTCGCTAAAGAGCAGCGTACCAAGGCTAGCGTACGCTCGCTAAGGAGCAGCGTACCAAGGCTAGCGTACGCTCGCAAAAGAGCAGCGTACAGCTCAGTGGCATAAGCTAAAAAGCTAGCTCACTGTTCACTGTCTTCTCCAAATGGCAAGAACAGCAAGAACTCTAAAGTTGAATCTAAGCTTCAACAGTCCATATCTTGGTCAAAACAAGTCCGAATCCAACTTTCCAAAGGTCAAAATTTGGTAGAATGAAATTCTCTACAACATGGAACCATCAAAACTTGAAAACAAGGAAGTTTGATAGATCAAAACCACCAAAATCCAAAAATAGTAAGACTCTAGATCTACAAGAATTAAAGCCTCAAAATAGAAAATGACAAGTTCTAATGTGGTTTAGAATCATGAGGAGAAGCTAATGAAACCATAAAAAGGGGTTCTCTTGTGGAAGCAAGTTGCACTTGCCTATGGTGTTCTTGGTTGGTGGAGAAGAGTAATGGTAGGGGAAGGAGAAGTAAATGAGAATTATGGAGGAGAGAGAAGGTTGGTGGGGATAATAAAGAGGAGGGTTGTGGTGGAAATAAAGGAGAAGCATAGGCTAAGGTGTTCCACCCTTGGCCCATGATGAACCAAGCATTGGGCCGGCCGAACCAAGCCAACCCAAACCGAGAGTTAAACCAAGCCGAGAGCTAAACAAGGAATCATGCAATACAGAATAAAATATGTATACGTATCCCAAAATACGTAATACGAACACAGGCATTACAGGTGCATCCATTACCGATCACTTGAGTGAGTTCTAGGGCATGGAGAACTAGCTATCCTCGATGGGAGTCAAGTTCGACGATAAGGTTCAAGGACTTTGGTTGCTATATACATTGCCAGACTTGTGGGAGGCCGTATGAGTATCTATGATCGCTTTTGCTCCGGAAGGCGTGGTCAGTCTAGAATTTTCCCAGAGCGGGGTACTGAATGAAGAGATACGGAGATATTCTTAGGGCGTTTCATCCATATCCCATCACTCAGAGGCACTAGTTTCAGAGAGCCGCGGAAGGGACAAAAGTAGGGGTCCAGGTACTGGCAGAGACAAGAGCAAAGGGAAGTCCAAGGGTCGGTACGAGGACTCGGAGTGTTACCATTGTGGCAAGAAGGACCATATCAAGCGAAACTATTTCGCTTGAAAAAGAGATAAGAAGGACGACAAGAGAAAGCAAGATGAGAACACTACAGCGGTGGCCTCGATACATAGAGATGATATGATCGTACTAGGTGATGAGGTTATCACAAACCTCGCTTGCGATGACAATTCTTGGCTGGTGGACTCAGGGACTTCAGCGCACATATCTCATAACATGGTACTATTTGTCACTTACACGATAGTCGACTTTGGAGTGTTGAAGATGGCAATGGAGATGTGTCGAAGACGGTTGCCATTGGAGATGTACATTTGAGGACGAAGACGGGTGCAGTTCTTGTTCTCAAAGATGTTTGTCATGTCCCT
Organism: Iris pallida; assembly: GCA_029216955.1. Classification (NCBI taxonomy): domain Eukaryota; kingdom Viridiplantae; phylum Streptophyta; class Magnoliopsida; order Asparagales; family Iridaceae; genus Iris; species Iris pallida. Next base: position 3,564,231 of record JANAVB010011999.1, on the reverse strand, counting down.
GATATTCGTTTCAATCTGGCGTCGGTTGGAATGTTGGATGACAAGGGATTCTTCAGTCTCTTCAAAAATAGTCAGTGGAAGCTTTCGAGAGGTTCGATGGTGATTGCCAGAGGAAGCAAGAAGTCCGGTCTCTAATATATGGAGGGGAGCGCATAGGGGCACAGGAGGTGAACGCAGTCAGTGATGCGTCTACCGAGTTGTGGCACAGGCGGCTTGACCATATCAGCGAGAAGGGGATGAGCTACTTGGTGAACAGGAAGGTGATTACAGGGCTCAAGTCTACAAAGTTGAAGAAATGCACGTACTGCTTAGCTGGAAAGCAAAATAGGTTGTCTTTCCAAAATCACCCAAGTTGAAGGAAGCCGGCATTACTCGAGTTTATTCACTCGGATGTCTGCGGTCCTATGAAGGTAAAATCTATTGGTGGTGCTTCTTACTTTGTAACTTTTATTGATGATTGTTCCAGGAAGGTTTGGGTCTATACCTTAAAGACAAAGGATCAGGTGCTGCCCACTTTCAAAGTATTTCAGGCCTCTGTTGAAAGAAAGACGGGCAAGAAGTTATTGTGTGTTCGATCCGACAACGGCGGCGAATACATTGGTCCCTTTGATGCGTATTGCAGAGAGCAAAGGATACGACACCAGAAGACTCCATCCAAGACACCTCAGCTCAATGGTATAGAGGAGCGCATGAACAGGACACTGATGGAGAGGGTACGGTGTTTGTTGTCAGAAGCAAATTTGCCAGGCAGTTATTAGGGTGAGGCTCTTCTCACAGCTGCTTATGTTATTAATTTATCTCCTAGTGCTCCTTTATAGGATGATGTGCCTGACAAAGTATGGTACGGCAAAGAGCCATCATACAATCACCTGCGAGTGTTTGGCTGTAAGGCTTTCGTGCATGTACCGAAGGACGAGTGGTCCAAACTTGTGCCGAAGACGAGGTGTAACCCCTGTTTCTCAATTTTTTATATATTTTATTTTATTGTGTTTGAAAGTAATTTATTTTTGAAACTTTGTAAAAGGTATTTATAATTTTTTCTGTATTTCAAAATATAGTTTGTAATTAACAGTTTGAAAGTACTATTTAGTTTTAATAAATATTTGTTCTTGAAATTTTATTATTGAAATTATAAAGTTATTTATTATTATGTTTGGATTTTCAAAAAAAAATATCAGTTTCGAAAATAGTTTGAAAATCATGATTATTTTTGGAGCAATAAAAAGATTCAGTAACTTATTTTGAATAAGATTTAGATTTATAAAGTATATTTTACCTTATTTGATAACATCAAACATTATTAAAAATACTTATGGTGACTAATTGTGGCATTAAGAATTATCTAATATAGATTTGAAATATTATTTGATTTATCGATTTATCTATTATATGATTTAAATTGCTTTGATAAACATTAAATTTATCTTAAAGTTATTATGTTGATTTAGATTTGGATTTAGATTTGGATTTGAATTCATATGATTTGGATTTAAATAATTTGTTTGATTTAAATTTATGGAGAGACTTGTCCATTAGAAATTCTAATCCTATTTGAACCATATGTAGTATTAGATAGATTATTTCTTATTTGAACTAATCATATTCCTATCCAAATTAGTTAGTAATCCTAATAATATCTTTATTGATTGAGTTCTAATCATATCCTAATTCACTAATTGCTTTGCATTATCTACATATATTGAACCTATAAAATAAAATCATCTCTCATACCTTCTTTTCCAAAATTTCTCTCTTTTTTTGTCATAATTATCCCAAATACGTCATAAATTCAGCCTTCCTTTTCAAATATTTTACCAACTTCGAAGGGCCATAACTTCCAACTCTGGACTCCGTTTGACCTCCAGTTTTTTTTTGTAACCATCTCGAGGTATATTTTCTGAATATAAATTTATTTTCAAATAATTTTAACCTAATTTTCTAGAAAATTTGTGGAGTGTCAGTTGTCCGAAATTTGACACGTTTCGGTGTTTTCCAGATTTCGGGAGAACCATGAATCAGAATCATGATCCGTTTGAAGTTTCAGAACGTTGATAAAAAAATACACATCATATATTTTTCTCAATAATTTTCCAAAATATTTTATTCTTTGTTTTTATTTTAGAGGCCCGTCTCATCATCTGAAATCATCTTGCGTAGTTTGACTTCTTAGACTATTTTCGTGCCGACATGATCATATCACGCCAATCAACTTCAAATCAAACCGAGGCAAGTACTTGTTGATGCTTTCACGTGCATTTACTTTATATTGTTATATTTCACTTATACATGCTATTTTCCGTGTCTTGACTATTTACACACACGAGATTGAGTCATTGACTAATGTTTTATAATTGTTATCGTGATCATTATCGTGGCCGTATTTCATGATTATGTATTATGGATATTGGAGGGGTACAATTACTAGGCACGTGGACAAAGCCCAGATTGTATTGTTGGAAACTCTTTCGATTACGGGGGCGGGCCTTATAACCTCATCGTTCGCCCAAGCCATCCATATGTAGGAACGTTGTACTTCTCATGACACGTGCACTATTATGGTTTATATGAGTTTCTTTGTCTTTTCATTCTCGCTACCTTCTTATGTCGTTTGTCATATTGCATATTTCATTGTTCATATTGTTTGTATTTTCCATTGATCATTAATTCACATGTTTAGTGTTATATTGCTTTATATTGTATTTGTATTGTGAGGGCTAGACTTGTACTTGTTCCAATCCTGACTTGATAACCATTTTTCAGTTGACAGATTCTTGATGACTATTCGCGATGACTTGCTCTCTTGCTTGGGTTCCTTCGGGTGGAGTTAGAGCTATCTTGGAGGCCAACCATACATTCTAGATAGAATAGTCACATATAACGGGTTTGTATCTGTATGCAAATTTAAATGTATTATTGGAATTATAATTAAAATAATTATTGTGAATGAAAAAAATAGAGATATTTGTTGTATTTGAGATTTATATTGAGCCCAGACAGCGTACTACCACCGATACTACGGCGTAGGCTGGACTTGGCCACGAACTCGTATCCCAACAAATGGGAGCGGGTCGTGACACGAGGCGATACATCTTTGTCGGCTACGGTCGGGATGAGTTTGGCTATAGACTCTACGACCCAGTGGGAAGAAAGCTCTACAAAAGCAGGGACGTGGTATTCGTCGAGGATCAGACCATGACCAACACTCAGGATTCCGAGATGCCTTCTGAGGCTGAGGAATTGCCTGAGTTAGAGTCATTTCGCTTGGAGCAGTTTTTACAGGACATCGCAGAGGATATAGTTATGGGGGACCCAGTACATGGAGTTGCGCTCAATCTTGATCACCGGCCTGTTGAGGGTGATCAGGATGTCCCTCAGGAAAATGAGCATACCTGTAATACCTGTTGTTCGTATTACGTATCTAAGTATACGTGTACGTATTTTGACTCATATTGTATGTCTCCTTGCTTGGTTTATTGGGTATTTTTATTTGCTTGGCCGTGGTTCATCTTGGTTCGGTTTGGCTTGAATTGGTTCGGCTTGGTTCGGTTGTGAACCAACCCCCCTACCTACCACCACCACTACCATTTATTAACCCATTCTCTTTTCTCTCTCCTTATTTACTCTCCTTCTTCCCTACCATTAACTCCTCACCTACCTGAGAAAGAAAGAGGGAGAGCTTAGGCAAGTGCAGCTTGCTTCATGAAGGAACCCAAATTTTGTTGTTCCATTTTCTTCTCCACGAGATTTTAACACACTTTAATATTTAGCATTTCTAATTTCCATGGTTCAATTTGTGTAGATCCAAATTTATTTTATTTTCGGATTTCTTAGGTTTTGATCTACTTAACATTGTGATTTCTAAGTTTTGATGGTTCCATGTTGTAGAGAATTTCATTCTGCCCCATTTTGACCTATGGAAGTTCGAATTTGGATTCTAGATGAAGGTTTTATGAAGCTTGGAAGCCATGGTTGCATGGTTCTTCTTCTCGGAAGAATAGAGAAGAAGAACAGTTCCCTGCCGCATGATTCTTTGCTTAGCCTTTATGCGGCAAGTTCTTCTTTCAGCCGCATGGACTCCCTTTCTCCGAGCCGCATGTGGTTCCCTTGCCGCATGTGCCCTGAACCCTTGAGCCGCATGGACTCATTTCAGCCGCATGAGACTCATCCTTATCCAGCCGCATAAGTCCCATTCCCCCTCAAGCCGCATAAGGCCGATTCCCCCTCCAGCCGTATGAAGTCCACTCCCTGTAATCGCATAAGCTTGGGTAATTCCCAGCTGCATATAGCCTTTCTTATTTCAGCCGCATGGGCTTGAACACCCAGCCGCATATGCACCCGTCTCTCTAGCCGCATGTGCATCCATTTCCCCAGCTGCATATGCCCCTCCTCCGCGAGCCGCATGAGACTCATTTTCCTTCTGGCCGCATGGCACCCAACTGCATGACCCTTCCATCCCGAGTCGCATGGATTTCTTTCCACTGGCCGCATAGGACCTCCTTCCTCCAGCCGCATGAATCCGATTTCTCCCGCCATCCGCATGAGTATTTTCCCTTACAGCTGCACGTGCCGATCACCCCGAGCCGTATATACCCGTCCTTTCTCGGCCGCATGGACTTCTTTCCTGGCCGCATATGCCTGAGCTAGCCTTGTATTTTGTGATTTAATTGTTATTAATTAGGCTCATGTCTTGTGACCCTTAGTGTAAGTTGGGTCTCTTGATGGAACGCTTGTACTATGTTATCCTGCACATGTACCATAAACACGACAGTGACCCGTAGTGGTGCACTCTTGACAAGTAACATGACATGATAGTGGCCCGCCGTGGCGCACTCCTGACAAGTAAACCTGACATGATATATCTCGAGTTGCTGTTGCGACGGCTAATATGACATGATAAGTATGAATAACCTGGACACCATGGGCGAATGAGCTTGTACAAATGAACCCGTATTATCTTGCATCATGTCTAGGACAGGGACTCCTGAGTACCACGGTCAGGGGTGCCTACCAAATTGACTAAGGCTAATGACTAGAATAATCCAATAGTCATGAAGAGATTTCCCAGCTACAGGCGATCCCGTTTTCTGGGCACGCTTGGGATCTGTAGCCTGCCGTCGAGTATGGCACATTTCCAGCACACTGTCATGTGTTGCAACCTCCAAGTTACTTAAGGGTACATGTATTTCCTGGACGATGTACCCACTTGAATTCAACCCCTAATATTTCGACCTGGGTAACCTGGATGGTCTGCAGGTGTCACGACCCGCTACCCAAATTGTTGGGCCGGGTCGAGTCATGTCCAGCCTACGCTTGAGATAAAACGCAGTAAGTTGTTCTAGAGATAACAAGATAAGACTAAATGTGCTAACAGTTCTATCAGTAATAAAGAGTCGTAAATGCTCCAACACAAATGTCCTCTCATATAATAATAAGTCCAAGTACAAGTCTGAAATGTAAAACTGGATACAGGTCCAGTTACAAAATACATAGTCTAATACATGAATACTCTCAAAAGTCTAAAGCAAATAGACAACTAGACGAGGTTCCCCGCAGGTACATCCTCGTAGGGCAAAGCTTGGTCCTCGGCAGTAACTCCATAATATGAGTCTCAGAGCAACTCCTCCCCAGTAAGAATACCTACAACTTTATTCTGTCAGGACGGGAGCAAGTACTGTTTCTAGCAAACTAATGTACGAAACATGAAATGAACATAAGAGAAATAAACTGGAATCATGGCATCCCATAATCTATTATGGCAAGGACACATAAGTCATATAGACAGATGTATATATAAGGTTTAAAACTGTAGCAGGTGCATGATCGGTCAATAGGTGTACAATGTACTAAGGCACGTATAAATAAAATATACATACGTACAAGTGCACAAGCATAGGTGTACATTCATACAAAAATACGGGATAATGGCCTACGGCGCAGTAACATGTAAAATAAAACTTTGCTCGGTACGATAAAGGGGACATGATCACGTACTCAACTATCAGTTTCCCCATAACCTAAATTCTAATCATATGAGAGAGATAAAACTGTTCTAAACATGGTAGTGACTGAAGGTAAATACAACATGTGAAGATTTACCTTGCTATCCCAAGGATCAGCATTTAATATGGTTGGTTCCGCAGTTTATAGATGTAACAGTATGTAAAGTTTATAGAAGTACTTGCCTTTAGCAAAGCAAAGCAGCGATAAAAATGCTATAGATGCCTGGTAACTCGTCACTGTAGAAATAGCACATAAACTTAGTTTTTATACTAAGTTAAACACTAAGACACTAGTGGTACAACACGACTTTCTAACTGTACACCTAGCCAAATGGTGACTTTAGCATAGGAGACCAATGTAGGGTGACACAATACTCAAACCAACTTTCTAGGGTCTTTACACTAGTGCGGGGTGAGATTCAATACGACTATAACTCCAAACAACACAAAAAGTTGCAAGTCGTAATTATTTAATAAATAATTCAAACTGTACACTATGTTCCAACAATTTTTGAGATAGACAAAAAGCACAATTTTACATAAAGTAAAGTACCATAATGATCCTTGTTAATTATAGAAATTTATACTAATTGTTTTGGAATTTATAAACCCTCATAAATAATTATTAAAAATCAGCAAACATAAATATACTGAAAATAAGTTATGTTTACCTATTTTTATAAAATACCAAAATTACTCATTAAAGGCTGGAAAAATTATAATAAATTGTCTAAATTAACATATTATTTAAATACAACTTTTTTCCATATTTTTACAGCACTTAAAATATATATAAAAATTCAAAAACAGCAAGCAACAGTTTCTGGAAAATAATTAATTAATTATTTACTATTTTTGTCCATGTATTTGAATTGAACCGAAGTCCAGATACAGGACCCAGAGCCATGAATCAAGTCCAATATGACTTGTACAGACTCTGAATGTATTAGACACAATTGAGCCCAAAAACGCATGCTATGCTTGGACATCAATTGGTCATAACAAACAAAATACAGGAATTTAAATAATAATAATATATTTTTAAAGTGGTAAAAATATACAAGTCACAAAATATATAATAAATAACCTTGTAAAATTTTACATAACAATATTTTGTACAAGGTAGAATTTGAAATACATATATAAATATATAACTATAATATTTATATATATACATATAAATATATAGATATTTATATATAATGGATATATATACATAAATATACCTATATAATAGAAATACTAAATATAAAACATATATATACATATGCAAATACTATATATATATATATATATATATATATATATATATATATATATATATATATATATATATATATATATATATATATATATATATATATAAAATATATATATATATATATATATATATATATATATATATATACACACATATATATATATATAATAAATACTAATTATATATATATATATATATATATATATATATATATATATATATATATATATATACACATAAAATAGTGTATATATAATAATATATATACATACAAAATACATATATATATATATATAATAACTAATCAAATAAAAACAAAAGAAAAAGAAAACAAACAAAGCAGGGGGGGTTCGAACTCGGCCCAAAGGGGGTCGGGTTCTTGGCTCGGTCGGGCTAGCCAGGGGGTCAGTCCGAGCTGTGTGTTAGAGTTTAGGTTAGGGTTAGTGTTATTTAGGTTTTTAGGTTAGCGGGTTTAAACCCGATAGCCAACTTCGTGTCCTGACTGTTTGGGACAAGAAGAAATGGTCGAGTCCAAGTGTCCTGACTGTTTGGGACACGCATGAGTCGAGTTAAACGTGTCCAGACTTACCCCTAGGTTCGTCAGGACACGACGAGTCACATATGTGAGACTGGGACACGCACGACACGGTTTTTAGAGTGTTACCTATATGTCCGACGTCGGGGGAGAAGTCGAAGGCGTTGGACGGTGGAGGAGACGTCGTCGGCGTGGCGCTTGGGTGGCGCTGTGTTCGTCTCAATGAGACACGTCGAGTGGTGGCGGTTGTGGGCGGTGATGGTCGCTCTGGGGGGACGGCGCTGCATCGTCGGAGTTAGGGTTAGGGTTTAGGCTTTCGTCGGGGACGAAGGGTCTGGGGGCGGTCGATGGTGAACTAAGGTTAGGGCTTAGGACTGGGGGGTACTTGTAGGGGGTTTTAGGTCGGTCGGGATGGGCTAGGTCGGTCGTGCGGGTGGCAGTCGTCGCACGTCGACGGTCGTCGGGGGAAGGTGAGTACGTGGGGGGGTGACGGCCAATTTACAGCCGGGTCCCTAGAATTTAGGATTTTACAGATAGGTCCAAACCCTAACTAAATGCAAAAATGAATTTACAGAACCTAATTAAAACAATTCACAAATTTGCAAACAGCTATAGTAACAATTTGACAAATTGCATAACGATATTAAAACAATTCTAAATATTACAAAACGATATTAAAACATTTTAATTAATTACAAATTGATATATTTTGATTTATAAACTATTTAAAAATCATTTAAAAATTCTAAAAAAATTCCTAAAAATTATAATAAATTATTTTAAAGCTAAATAGGTCATTAGCAACTAATTAACACTAATTAAACTAAATTTGAAAAACAGGGACTGACAAGTCTTCCCTCCTTGAAAAATTTTGTCCTCGAAATTCACAAGGATTGAAGACCCTACAATTTTCTAACATAACAAGCAATACAACAAATGACTAAGGCTACGATCGAAACTAACCTCTAAGGTATCAAGCGGGAACGGATGGTTCCTCGCAGCGGTTGGGTCGAACAAGGATATCTCTCCCTCATGTCCGACTCCCTCTCCCAAGTATATTCACCCGGAGAGTGACGGCTCTAAGCTATTCGTACTAAGGGTATAACCTTGTTCCTCAGCCTCTTCTCCCTCCTGTCTAATATCCCCACTGGCTGCTCAGTAACTGTAAGGCTCGGTCCGATCTCCAACTCTGAATGATCTAGCACATGACTGGGGTCCGGAACATATCTCCTCAGCTGAGATACGTGAAAGACATCGTGAACTCCTGCTAGGTTTGGTGGAAGTGCAACCCTGTAAGCTACCTCTCTGATCCTGCCAAGTATCTCGAACGGCCCGATGTATCTGGGACTCAGCTTCCCTCCTCGTCCGAACCGGATCGTTCCTCTAGTAGGTGATATCTTCACTAACACTATATCTCCGTCAGCAAACTCTATCGGTCTGCGACTAGCATTGGCCCAGTATTTCTGCTTGTCCTGAGCCACTCTGAGCCTGTCTCTGATCATCCCAACCTTCTCTGCTGCATCCGTGATCATCTCTGGCCCAAGCATAACTCTGTCCCCAACATCATCTCAAAAGAGCGGTGTACGGCATCGTCGTCCATACAGTGCCTCGAAAGGAGACATACCGATGCTGGCTTGGTAGCTATTGTATAAAAACTCTACCAAGTGCAGATGGCTCTCCCATGGTACGCTAAAGTCTAGTACATAAGTCCTCAGCATGTCCACCAGCGTCTGTATCGTCCTCTCGGACTGCCCATCTATCTGCGAGTGGTACGCCGTACTGAACTTGAGCTGACTGCCCAACTCCTCCTGCAAGCTCCTCCAGTAGTAGGACGTGAATCTGTTGTCTCTGTCCGACATGATGTTCACTGGTACTCCGTGCAAGCGAACTATCTGCTGCATGTATAGCTCCGCCAACTTCTCGGTGGAAAGTCCCACCTTGAAGGGTATGAAGTGCGCACACTTCGTCAGCCTGTCCACGATGACCCAAATGGCATCGTTTCCTTCTTGGGAACGAGAAAGCCCTGAGACGAAGTCCATCGTAATGTGTTCCCACTTCCACTCGGGAATGGGTAACGGCTGCAATAGACCAGCTGGCCTCTGGCGCTCCGTCTTGACCTGCTGGCAAACTAGGCATCTCGAAATGAAACGTAATACATCTTTCTTCATTCCGTTCAACCAAAGATGTTCCCGCAAGTCACGGTACATCTTGTTAGCACCAGGGTGAATAGAATATCTCGATCGGTGCACCTTCTATAAGACTGCCTCTATCAGCTCTTCCTTCGGCACGCACAATCGGCTGCCATGCCTCAAGGATCCATCCTCTGCTACGGTAAAATCATCCAGCAATCCAGCTAAAGCCTGGGCTCGAAGTCTGCGAAGGATCTCATCTGTAGACTGTTCCTCCCTGATCTGCTCCATCAAACCTGATTGTATGTCAAGCGCTATCATCTGTATCATTGATCCTGGCTGAACAATCTCGATACCGAGCTTCTCCAGATCTTCTGGCAAATGCCGATCTATCATCAGATACCATTCCATCGGATGCCTGCTCAGCACATCTGCCACCATATTTGCCTTCCCGGGGTGATACTGTGAATCGATGTCGAAGTCCTTCATCAACTCCAACCATCGTCTTTGCCTCATGTTCAGCTCTTTCTGCGTGAACACATACTTCAAGCTCTTGTGGTCAGTAAAGATTTCTATACGCTCTCCGTATAAGTAATGTTTCCATAACTTGAGTGCAAAGATCACCGCAGCTAACTCTATGTCAAGGGTAGGATAGTTCCGCTCATGAGTCCGTAATTGCCTAGATCATAAGCAATCACTTTTCCATGCTGCTGTAGGACACATCCTAGCCACTTTTCCGAAGCATAGCTATATATGGTGAAACCTCCAGATCCTGAAGGTAATGTCAGAACTGGAGCGGTCGTCAGCCTCCTCTTCAGCTCCGCAAATGCTGCCTGGCAGTCCTCTGACCAGATGTACTCTGCGTCCTTCCGCGTCAGATTCGTCATGGGTTCAGCTATCCTAGAAAAGTCCTGGACGAACTTCCTATGATAGCCTGCTAAACCCAAAAAGCTCCTGATTTCTGAAACTGACGTCGGAGCCTTCCATGTCTCAACGGCAGCAATCTTCCTGGGATCCACCGAGATCCCTTCCCCAGTAACTACATGTCCGAGAAACTCCACTCGGTCTAAAAAAACTCACACTTTGATAATTTGGCATACAATCTCTCCTGCCTCAGAATCCCCAAAACTATCCGCAAGTGCTCTGCGTGTTCCTCCGGCATCTTCGAGTATTTTAGGATGTCGTCGATGAATACTACGACGAACTTATCCAGATACTGGTGAAATGTCTTATTCATCAAATTTATAAAGACAGCTGGCACATTTGTGAGACCAAATAGCATCACCAGAAACTCATACTGCCCGTACTTCGTGTTGAACGTCGTCTTCTGGATGTCTGCTGCCCTGACCTTCACCTGGTGGTACCCGGATCTCAAATCTATCCTGGAAAACACTTTCGCCCCACTCAACTGGTCGAAAAAATCATCTATCCTGGGCAGAGGATATTTATTCTTAATGGTGATGGCATTCAACGCCCGGTAGTCAATACATAACCGAACTGTACCATCCTTCTTAGCCACAAAGAGCATTGGCGCTCCCCATGGAGAAGTACTAAATCGAATGAAACCCTTTTTCAACAGGTCACCAATCTGCTCCTTCATCTCTACGGCCTCCTTGGGATTTATTTTATAGCGAGTCCGGGATACTGGCGAGGAACCCAGTACTAAATCTATAGTGAACTCCACATCTCTGTAAGGCGGAAGTCCTGGAAGATCCTCTGGAAATACATCCATAAACTCCCTAATGATAGGGTGTGGCGGTGCTAACTCCCCAACTGTCGCACAACAGTTCGGCTCTAAGCTGATCTCCGGTCATGTCCTCCTGACACTGAATGGTGTCGTGCCTGGGAGACTGAACAGAATACTACCCTCATGACAGTCTATAGTTGCATGGTCATAGCTAAGCCATTCTATCCCCAATATGATATCATACCCGGGGAGTGGCATCACAAAGAATCGTCCCCTAAACTCTCTCCCGGCTATAGTAATAGAGCATCTATAGATAGCTCTAATGGGCACTGGTCCTCCTCCCGTCATTACTCTACTCATCTCCTCGGTAGGTGTAGCTACTAAGTGGTGTTTATGCATAAACTCTAATGACAGGAAGCTATAAGATGCACCAGAATCAAACAAACATAGAGCTAGAAAAGTATGCAAATAAACATGACCTGTGATGACGTTAGCCAAATAATCTGGCTCCGAAACCTGCTCCGGCTCCGGCTCAAGAGCTAGGCTATAAGCCTTCCCCTGGGGTCCCTTCTGTTGCTGCAGATGTTGCCCAAACCTCTGCTGCTGAGTCGGAAGTGGCCCTCTAGATACCTTGGCTGCGGGGCAGTCCGAAACTGATGGATGGCAGACCAACAAACTAAACACTGCCCCCAACCTCTTCCTGCAGACAGAGTAATCATGCCCCGGTCTTTTACAGAATCTACACAAAGCTCCCTTCTGCTCCTGCCGGGGTCCCGGGGCTCTAACTGGCAGGGTTGGGTGATGTGGTGTAGGGGGACGATATGTCTGCTGGTGCGGCATCGGTGCTCTCGGCTGGAAAGCCTGACGTTTGGACGGTCCCTCGAGTTGTACAGAAGCCAGCCTCTTGCTAGACAGAAGATGCTCCTCTATGCTCCGGGCCAACTCTAGGCTCTGATAATAGTCAGTCGTATCATTCGCCACTATAAGAATGCCAATGTCTGGAACTAGACCATGGCAAAACCAACGCGTCATCTTCTCTGGGTCTGCAACTAGACTAGGAGCGAAACGGCTCAGGCGACTAAACTCTGTCGCATACTCGTCGACAGAATGGTTCTCCTGCTGGATGTTCTGGAATTGTAGCCCCATGGATACCCTAGCGGTGGTCGAGAAGAATTTCTTCTTGAACTGGGTCTTGAACTGATCCCAAGTGGCCCTCCCTCTCGCGAATAGCGACTCATTTTAGAACCAAACTCCTGCAAAGTCTGTCAGCAGAAATCCCACTGCCTCGGCCTGGAGGTCATTCGGCAACCTAGCTCTAAAGAGCTTTCCCTCTACCGAGTCTAGCCAGTCATCTGCTACAACTATGCCTTCAGTCCCTAAGAACTCCTTGGGGTTCAGACCCATGAAATCCATGATTTTTCCTGCTCTCTGTCGTGGCCCTACAGGTGGTGGGACCATGGTACGTTCCTCAGAATGCTCCATGCTCTGGCGGAGTAGGGTGGTCTGCTCCTGATGGGTCGTTAGGTACCCCTGGATCAGAGTGAGCAGTTGGTTCTCGTCGAGT
>JANAVB010011999.1:3521056-3546056 GCA_029216955.1 Iris pallida | reverse complement strand
TGCATTCATTGGCCTTGACACGTTGTAACACGAGGTTGTGTGTCGCATGTAGAACACGGAAGTGCGTGATTGGCTGGCCACCAGTACGTACAAGCCGTGCGATAGGAATAACCGCTAATAGAGATTGCATGCTAGTTTGACTTAGCGGTTATAGTGGTTTGTGTTGTGGATACAATACAGTAGGCATTGGGCGGGGAAGACAATTCCTTAGCGTATGGGCTTCGATGCACATCCCTTGTGACCCGGACTCTCCGCTGAAGATACGGGGTTGATGACCCAAGATTACTGACGGCCACTGACGATTCTGCCGAACATCATGCTCTTCCTGCTGGGGCCTCTGGTGCCCAAGAGGGGACTATGCCGATCCTATTCAGCCAGGGTCCATGCGTAGGAAGGATTGTTCTTAACAACATTTCACTTAGAATGGTAGGCTACCCTATCCGTTTGGTACGAGTACTTTTGGTTTGGGTACTTGTATCTGACCGTGACTTGGAACAATAACTTGTCGCGGATTAGTTCGTCACATCTGGTCCTTGTTTGGTTGTAGGTGTGACTTACTACTTCGATGAGAAGGTATTGAACCTTGTTGGGGTGCGGATACCATATCGGATTCTTAGCATGGAAAGATACATCGCCGTGAATTAGTTTACCATCTCCTGTCCTTGTTTGGTTGGGGGGATGGTACGCTCGTTCAGTAGGTGCGTATTGGAACATGTTATAATTCGATTTACTTATTTATTTGAGCAATATTTATTCAGTTTATATGGCATGCTATTATGTGTCTTGTTACGTCCCTCTGAGGACCTGGTTGTCTTGCCAGGTGTGTGCTATTGTCTTTCGCAGGTGCTTTAGCTCTAGCCATGGTCTTTGCTACTTCTTCGAGGATGATTGCATCGTCTTCGCTTCTCTCGCCACTCATTTCATTTTCCATGTATTTTATTTCTTATTTTGTTGGTAGTGGATTTGTCTCCGCCCAACATATTGTATCAAGATAAATTCATAGTTGATTATATAATATCTTTTATTCTTGTGGATGAGATTAGTTATGGTTCTACTGCATTTTACAGCTTATGTATTTATACGAGGCTTCCATATATTGGAGTATACTTCGTATGAATACAGCTGGCATGTCTACGTTCCTAGTCCTACGTATTTTGGGACTGGGGCGTTACATGTTTTTGTGGTGGCCCATGCAGGTCAACATAAATTGTTTGGTTACTTTACCGTACCAAGCAAGCCTGCGAATAGGATTAGAAGTCTAGGATCTCATCCACATACTTGACCACTTTTTTCAATCTACCGTTTGTCTTATCGATTGCATCTTGCTTGATTCTTTCTATCATTATCCTTCCTTCGTGCTTACTAGAGGTTGACCCTATTAGTTAGCTGTCCCAAACACCATTAGTTTAAATTAAGTTGGGTAGAATACCTTATGAACTAGCAACCCCTTTGACCTAGTGACCTATATTAGCAAGCTTATTTAGATCCTAGAATCTAGAGGACCTAACCCGTCTAGCCAACCAAGGACTTGGACAAGAAGACTATAGGACAACTGTATGACTTAGAATTATTCTGCCTTCTTTCAATCTTAAACTCTCGTGCCTATGTATTTACCATTTTTGACTAATGATGCTAATGTAGCCTAGTTTTTGCAAGCTTATTCCTTATCAAGCTTGTCCAAGGCATATGTTAATTGGGTCGCTCCCACTAACATATTGTCTATCAGAACCGGTGCATAATGGTCTGATCAACCAAGTGCACTTTGGTTCGCTTTTGCCTATTATTCGACGTGGATGGAACATAGTTAAACTTACCCTTAAAACCACATCCACGACTGCCTTGACAATTCCTTTGAAATTATTCGATCGTCTTTGAATCACGTACTCGTATTCGATAACGTCTCCTTCAAACTCTATATTGCTTTCGCCTTCGCCTATTCTAGGAGGACGAAGACGTTATACTAGAAGTTCCACTAGCTATCCTATCTCTTGTGACCATTAACACTCAATATGACTATATCTTTGTCTTAACTACTCGTCCTTTCCCTCGACCCTAAATCTACAATCTTGACTTCTAATCACTTGAATTTAGGAGTGATTACAAACGCCTCTTAATCATATTCTCAACCTAGACTACGACCATATAAACTTCGAACCCTTCTACCTACCGTTGTGTCTTCTCACCCCCTACTAATTCTTAATTTCGAGGACGAAATTCTTTTAAGTTGGGTAGGATGTAAAACCCCTAAATTTCTACTATTTTTATTTATTAAAAATTTGGTATCGATTTTTAATTTTGTATTGTACGTCACGTAATCGTATTTTTCGTCGCACACGAAATTTTATTCTTGCTCGACGAGTGCGAATAGGTACGAGCGTACATATTTTAGAAAAATATTTTATTTATTATTTATAGTTTCTAAATAATATATGCAATAATTATTTTACTATCTTACCAAGTTGTTATTTTATTTACCGAAGCCTTCATTTATGCAATTATTAAAAATAATTAATATTTTATTATACTAGAAAAACATAGTTACAAAAATATTATTTGTATACATATATATTGATAATTATTTATTGGTTTATTTTAAATAATGTAATTTTCGAAATTAATTATTATAGTATTTTTGGAAAACATATTTTTGAAATTATTGTGAAGATTTAAATTTTGATTTGATTCCATGGATACATATTAGTAACTAATATCTATATTTGAAATCGATTTGATTTTTAAACCAAGAATTTAATTGGATTTAAAATTTCATTTATATTGTAGTGGGATTTGGATTGGATTTAATTGGTTGATTTTAATTAAATAGATGATTATCTACTTGGGTTTTAAATTCTCCTAATCCTATCCAAATTGGGAATTCCCACATCCTATAAATAGGCAGGTACTCCTCCAATATTTTCATCCACAAATCCTCCACCATAACTAAAGTGCGTGCCTCGTGTCCGTGTTCCACGTCTCAAATTCTTATTCCATCTTTACACATACATTATTTCTACGTGTCGACAAACCCGACACTATATACCAATTCCTAATCTAGAGCCTATTCTAACTATATCCAGCCCCTCTCGGCCAACACGCCGCACAACCGACCACCTCCTCACCTCACCTCCTGCGACCACCCCGGCCTCGGCCGCACAGCCCCGCCAAACCCAACATCATCAGAATCACCACCACCATAACACCCCGACTCTCGACCCCGAACCCCCGACACCAGCAAACCCCCCAGTCTCCTGTCATAGCACCCCGCCTCCACGACCATCGAGCCTGGCCAATGGCCGATCACCCCAGAAACCCAACCACCACCACCATCGTCACCGGCGCAACCCGCCGGCGACCCAAGGAAAACCCAGCAAACAAAAACCCTAGAAATAAACATCACCACCACCAACGGCGAGCATCACCGTACCTTCACCACACAGTAGCCAAACAACACCCACCGCCGCCATAAATCCGACCGCCCACCTCCGGCGGCCCACCCAAAAATCCAAACGAAAACCAAACCCTAACCCTACAACTTACCTCGCCATCGACCGGAGCTCCGCTCCACCACGACGCGCAGGTGAGACCCCTCCGCTCCCCGTCGAGGCTCAAATCCGCCGCCGGACCGGCAACTCGACCCTGCAGCAACCGCTCCGCCTCACTCCTCTTCAGCCGTCCGCCATCGTCACCCATCTCCACCCGTCCGCCGCTAGCTCGCCGCCGCGAGCGCCGCCTCCTCGGCGTACCACGCCCGGCCGACCCGCTCCCTCTCTCCGCCTAGGCCTCCCTGAGCACCGCGCCCCACCGCTGGACCGCCGCCCTTCTCCTTCTCCTCCGCCGCGTCCGCTGGCGCCGAAACCCTCCACCGCCGGAGCGGTCGCCCTCGCCGACCGACGGTCCCCACGAATCCGCCCGCGTCGCCGGAGCTTCTCCAGTCCCTCTCCCTCTCGACCCCTCTCTCTCTCTCTCTCTTCCGACCGATTCCCGCTCTCTCTCCCTCTCGCTCTGTTCCTCTCATACTCACGGTTTGGGAACACTGCTTCGAGTGTTCTTCTTTGAGTAGATATTTCTTTTTATTTTTTTTTCTTCTTTCTTTTTTTTCCATCTGATTGTTACCATTACGATTTTATTATTATTATCAAAATCATTATTATTATTATTATTATTATTATTATTATATTTATTAGTAATATTTATAATGAATGTTAATAGTATTTATTAAATATACTTGTTGAGCAGTAATAAATTTTGTTAATATTATTTTAAATATAGTTTGTGTATCTCTATAGTGTATCTAGTTATTTCCAAAAAAAAGGGGCTTTACCCAAATATTTTATTTTGAGAAAAAGTAAAGATTTTAGCCTCAAATTAATTTACTTTGATTTTTATAGAAATATTTTTTTCTAATTAATAAGATATATTTTCCATTGATAAAGTTATTTTTACAAACTTAGCGTTTTAGCCAAAAATGATTTTTGACTTTAAGTCTTTTTTATAAATATTATTTTTACTAATAAAATATAGTTTTCCAATATTATATGTATTTCAAAAATTTGTATCTAAATTAGTTATCATCTCTCCTTTAACTTTTCCCTTTCCATAGCCCATTATTCCTATCCTCCTGCCACTTCTGTTCTACCCCATATCGACCCTAACTAAGTTGACCATTCCGAACTCAAGGGGACTGTCCGTGCCATCAACAGAGGTCCACTTGCATAGTTGTTGCACCGAAGTTGCAGTTCGTGCCATATTGGTTATCGCAGCACACCAGGCGCTCTACCAGGCAAGACACCTTGCCATTAGCTGTTTAATTAGTTTAGCTCATATTTTCATGCATTACTTATTTTCTTTATGCAAAATAAACTGTGATACATGGCATAACTGTTCATTTATTTTCCTGCTATGTATTATTTTTCTCACATTAAACCTAGATTTAAGGGACCACCTTGTGCGTTGCATTCATTGGCCTTGACACGTTGTAACACGAGATTGTGTGTCGCATGTAGAACACGGAAGTGCGTGATTGGCTGGCCACCAGTACGTACAAGCCGTGCGATAGGAATAACCGCTAATAGAGATTGCATGTTAGTTTGACTTAGCGGTTATAGTGGTTTGTGTTGTGGATACAACACAGTAGGCATTGGGCGGGGAGGACAATTCTTTAGCGTATGGGCTTCGATGCACATCCTTTGTGACCCGGACTCTCCGCTGGAGATACGGGGTTGATGACCCAAGATTACTGACGGCCACTGACGATTCTGTGGAACGTCATGCTCTTCCTGCTGGGGCCTCTGGTGCCCAAGAGGGGACTTTCGCAGGTGCTTTAGCTCTAGCCATGGTCTTTGCTACTTCTTCGAGGATGATTGCATCGTTTTCGCTTCGCTCGCCACTCATTTCATTTTCCATGTATTTTATTCCTTATTTTGTTGGTAGTGGATTTGTCTCCGCCCAACATATTGTATCAAGATAAATTCATAGTTGATTATATAATATCTTTATTCTTGTGGATGAGATTAGTTATGGTTCTACTGTATTTTACAGCTTATGTATTTATACGAGGCTTCCATATATTGGAGTATACTTCGTATGAATACAGCTGGCATGTCTACGTTCCTAGTCCTACGTATTTTGGGACTGGGACGTTACAATATATATATATATATATATATATATATATATATATATATATATATATATATATATATATATATATATATATATATTTTACATATACATATACATATACATATACATATATAATAGTATATATATATATATATATATATATATATATATATATATATATATATTTATATATATATTATATATATATATATATATATATATATATATATATATATATATATATATATATATATATATATATATATATACATATACATATACATATACATATACATATACATATACATATATATAACAGTATATATATAACAGTATATATATTTTATATATATATATATATATATATATATATACATATAATAAATACTAATTATAATATATATATATATATTTTTTTTTATAATATATATATATATATATATATATATATATATATATAAAATATATATATATATATATATATATATATTATAATTAGTAATTATTATATATATATATAATAATTACTAATTATAATATATATATAAATAACCAGGAAAGCCCTTTCCAATTGGAGCAAACAAGCATTTGGGGACATTTTTCAAGCGATCCGCGTCGCTGAGGACGACGTCGCCCGAGCAGAAGCTACATTCTTAACCGACCGATCCCCTACGGCCAGAAGAGCCCTGAACCTTACCAAGGCCATGCTCAAATTCAGGCTCAAAGTTGAGACCGATTTCTGGAAACAAAAAGCCAGACTGAAATGGGACAGCGACGGGGACAAAATCTCTAAATATTTCCACGCCTGCGTCAATGGCAAGAGAAATAAACTATCAATTCATCACATATTAGACGAGCACGGCATCATCAGAATAGACCATAAGAAAATCCAAGCGGCGGCCGCCGATTACTACGCCAATTTATTCTCCAAGAAAACGGTCCACAAAGACTCATCATTCCTCGACCAAATTCCCACCATTATCAACGACTCCGACAATGCTTTGTTGGAGCGCCCCCTGTCCGAACAGGAAGTGAAAGATGCGGTGCGGGCATTGAACGAGCATAGTGCCCCCGGCCCAGACAGATTTACTGGAGTATCCTTTCGTTCCTGCTGGGATATTATTAAGCGGGACATCACCGACGCGGCTATTGCTTTCCTAGAAGGAGCTCATTACCCCAAAGCTATCTCAAGCGCCAACCTCATCCTTATCCCGAAAAAAGACAACCCCAACTCCTTTCGCGATTTTTGACCTATCAGCCTTTGTACCTTCACCAACAAAATTATATCCAAGATCATTGCTATAAGAATGACAGACATTCTACCCAAAATTATCTCGGAGGAGCAAAGCGGATTCGTTCGAGGAAGGAACATCCAGGACAACATCATGATGGCCCAAAAACTTATCACCTGCATGAAGTTTCCTGCTCGAGGGGGTAACATCGCCATCAAAATCGACATGGAGAAAGCCTATGACAGACTCGATTGGCAGTTCATGATCTGGGTCTTCAGAGCTTTTGGATTCTCGGAGAATTGGACCAACACCGTGTGGAGATCCATCAGCAACTCATGGTTCTCCACAGTTATCAATGACCAATCCGAGGGCTTTTTCAAATCTAGCCGCGGTGTCAGACAAGGCGACCCCCTTTCATCCACCGTCTTCATCATCGCAGCCGATGCCCTGAGCAGAAACCTCAACAACATGGCCAACACCCCGAACTTCCAGCAATATCACACTGTCAGTGGATGCCCCACCATTACCCATCTGGCCATTGCCGACGATTTACTCATCTTCTCTTCTGGGGATATCGGATCGATGGAGGTGGTTCACAACACCCTGAAGCGGTACTCCAGATGCTCCGAACAGAAAAACAACCATTCCAAGAGCGTCATCTACGCCCACCACAGCATCAAAATCGAGAATGCTACCAGTCTTACCAACCTCACTTCCTTCTCGGTGGCTCACCCTCCCTTCAACTACCTTGGATGCCCTCTGGTGTACGGGAGATCCAACGCCAGCATCTACGAGAACCTCATCACCAAAATCAGGAACAAAATTGAAGGTTGGCATAACGCCACCCTATCCCCAGGCGGCAAAATTATCCTCATCAAACATGTGCTCAACTCCGTCCCCATCCACACCTTAGCGGCTTGCCCCCCGACCAAGAAGGTCATCGCATCGATCGAGCAGATCTTTTGCAAGTTCTTTTGGGGCCACAATGAAGGACAAGACAAACACCACTGGTCCAGCTGGAAAGCCATGGCCACCCCGATTGCGATCGACGGGCTAGGATTCACCAAACTCAATCACATCGTTAAAGCCTTCTCTATGAAACTGTGGTGAAAATTACGCACGAGCGAAAACCTATGGACCAGATTTATGAAGGCCAGATACTTCAAACACATCCCCCCAGCGATGGCCAGAGCCAATAGCAAATCCTCAGCGGCTTGGCGCCGCATTTTACGAGACCACGAATTGGCTGAGCCGACGATTAGACTCCATCTGGACGACGGAAAGGCTAACCTCTTCCTGGAAAGATGGATCGGTGACAGCCTTATCCCGAACATTTTTGGCTCCCCAAACAACAGCAGGATCAAAGACCTGTGGAACCACACTAATAACGAATGGAATTGGGACCAGATTCGCGAATGGTCCGGCATCGAAACGGTCGACAGCATTCGTCAGCACGGACTTATCATTGGGTCCAACGCGGACGAGCTGAGATGGTCGCTGGAAGCTTCCGGAGTATTCTCAGTACGATCGGCGAGATCTGCGATCCACGAGAACGGGCAAGAGCACTTCATGGCGCGATACCGGCAACCGTGCATCCCTAAGAAATGGTCCTTCCTCCTGTGGAGAGTCATGAGAAAGAAATTGCCAACCGACGAGATCCTTAACTCCATCGGCTTTAGCCTGGCGTCAGCTTGTAATTGTTGCGACGAGCGGCAGACGGAGACTATTGACCACATCTTCCGGAAATGAAGCCTCCCCGACCAAATCTGGAGCATCCTCAACCGCATCTACAACATCACTCCAGGAGACGGGCGCTTTAAACGATCTCCTGGCCCTCTGGAGAGTCACGTCCCACGGCCACCAGATCGTAGCAGCGGCCGCCACCTGGGCAATTTGGAAGAATCGCAACAAAGCGAGATACGAGGGCCACCAATACTCCGCCGAGCAGCTAATTCGAGAAATTCATCGACAATGCCGCAAAAGGAGTTCACTATGCTCCCACAGCCCACCAGCATTCTGGCAACCTCCCTTCTGTTAGTTTTAGCGGGCGCGGTCGTCCCCCTGTCTTTTCTTTTGGTGGTTTCAGGCTTTTTGCCTTGTACACTCTTCAGGCTTCGGCATTTTGAGCCTTGATTAATAAAAAGGGGTTTTTTTTCAATATATATATATATATATATATATATATATATATATATATATATATATATATATATATATATATATATATATATATATATATATACTACTGTATATATATACAGAAAATAGTGTATATATAATAATAATAATATATATATAATATATATATATATATATATATATATATATATATATATATATATATATATATATATTTTATATATATATATATATATATATATATATATGTATTTTGTATGTATATATATATATATTATTATATACACTATTTTCTGTATATATATACAGTAGTATATATATATATATATATATATATATATATATATATATATATATATATATATATAAATATATATATATATATATATATATATATATATATATATATATATATATATATATATATATTTTGTATGTATATATATATATATATATATATATATATACAAAATATATATATATATATATAACTAATAAAATAAAAAATATATATATATAACTAATAAAATAAAAACAAATTAAAAAGAAAACAAACAAAGCAGGGGGGTTCGAACTCGGCCCAGAGGGGGTCGGGTTCTTGGCTCGGTCGGGCTGGCTAGGGGGTCAGCCTGAGCTGTGTGTTAGAGTTTAGGTTAGGGTTAGTATTATTTAGGTTTTTAGGTTAGCGGGTTTAAACTCGATAGCCAACTTCGTGTCCTGACTGTTTAGGACACGAAGGAATAGCCGAGTCCAAGTGTTCTGACTGTTTGGGACACGCATGAGTCGAGTTAAACTTGTCCAGACTTACGCCTAGGTTCGTTAGGACACGGCAAGTCGCACATGTGAGACTGGGACACGCACGATACGGTTTTTAGAGTGTTACCTACGTGTCCGACGTCGGGGGGGAAGTCGAAGGCGTTGGACGATGGAGGAGACGTCGTCGGCGTGGCGCTTGGGTGGCGCTGCGTCCGTCTCGATGAGATGCGTCGAGTGGTGGCGGTTATGGGCGGTGATGGTCGCTGTGGGGGACGGCGCTGCATCGTCGAAGTTAGGGTTAGGGTTTAGGCTTTCGTCGGGGACGAAGGGTCTGGGGGTGGTCGATGGTGAACTAGGGTTAGGGCTTAGGACTGGGGGTTACTTATAGGGGGTTTTAGGTCGGTCGGGGTGGGCTAGGTCGGTCGTGCGGTGGCAGTCACCGCACATCGACGGTCGTCGGGGGTAGGTGAGTACGTGGGGGGGTGACAGCCAATTTGCAGTCGGGTCCCTAGAATTTTGGATTTTACAGATAGTTCCAAACCCAAACTAAATGCAAAAATGAATTTACATAACCTAATTAAAATAATTCACAAATTTGCAAACTGCTACAATAACAATTTGACAAATTGCATAATGATATTAAAACAATTCTAAATATTACAAAACGATATTAAAATATTTTAATTAATTACAAATTGATATATTTTGATTTGAAACTATTTAAAAAATATTTAAAAATTCTAAAAAAATTCTTAAAAATTATAATAAATTATTTCAAAGCTAAATAGGTTATTAGCAACTAATTAACACTAATTAAACTAAATTTGAAAAACAGGGACTGACAAGTCTTCCCCCTTGAAAAATTTCGTCCTAGAAATTCACAAGGATTGAAGACCCTACAATTTTCTAACATAACAAACAATGCAACAAATGACTAAGGCTACGATCGAAACTAAGCTCTAAGGTATCAAGCGGGAACGGGTGGTTCCCTCGCAGCGGTTGGGTCGAACAAGTAAGGATATCTCTCCCCCATGTCCGACTCCCTCTCCCAAGTAAATTCACCCGGAGAGTGACGGCTCCAAGCTACTCGTACTAAGGGTATAACCTTGTTCCTCAGCCTCTTCTCCCTGCTGTCTAATATCCCCACTGGCTGCTCAGTAACTGTAAGGCTCGGTCCGATCTCCAACTCTGAATGATCTAGCACATGACTAGGGTCCGGAACATATATCCTCAGCTGAGATACGTGAAAGACGTCGTGAACTCCTGCTAGGTTGGGTGGAAGTGCAATCCTGTAAGCTACCTCTCCGATCCTGCCAAGTATCTCGAACGGCCCAATGTATCTGGGGCTCATCTTCCCTCCTCGTCTGAACCGGATCGTCCCTCTAGTAGGTGATATCTTCACTAGCACCATATCTCCGTCAACGAACTCCATCGGTCTGCGACTAGCATCGGCTGTCACGCCCCAAAACCAGAATACTGGAGAGCAGGGACAGACATAGCCAGCTACGTAATCCCAAAGTACGTTAATACTTTGAAATCACGTATAAGCTGTCAAGACATGGGGGTTACTCTACAAGCCATCAGTCAATCCTTTGGTTTAACAGTCCTAGGTATCTCAATCACAGGCAATTATACAAGAGCAAAGAGTACGATCATTATACATACAATAGTAAGGCGTCCCGAACCATATATATACATGAACGATCATGGAGCCAGTACCACAGAACTAAGGACTAGCTAGAGTATTAGTCGTACATGATAAGGACTAGCTATAGTCTAGAATACACATATTATGTTTATGCCCGTAGGCTACAATATCAAGGAAAATACCAAAACACGAGCTAAACACGTGTTCGGGGCTAAACGTTACAAGAGGAGAATTTACATATCAGTGGAAGAATGAAGAAGAAACCCACTGAGGCACTCTGGTGCTCCGGCTGGTCACCGTCGAGTAAATGGTGTGGTAGATCCTTCGGGCTCTTCTATTAAAACCTGGCCATGCAAAACCAGTGGGGTCAGACCCCAAACAGCAAGTACCACAAAGGAGGCCGAACTATGAACTAAAACCAGCAATCATTAGCAATCAACAAGCAAATAAGTAAATGAGGATCGAGATTAGTGCAGTACCAATGCACTTATCCCGAACATAGAGAGACAGTAAGTAAATCATCATTGACTTAAGGTAAACTGGAGAACATGTTAAAATCCATAAAACTGGAAAGGTGATATATGATGAGATAACTATGGGACTATTCAGATAACCAGGTTACAACCCGTAAACCAAACAAGGACCGGGGTTGTAACCCTTCGTCTGAACAGAGCATGGTTTCTCCCACCATTTATCGGCAAGATAAAATAAGAAAACAGGACATGTAACAATCATGTACAAGATCAAGACAAGACTAGACAGATTGAACTCCATGCAACATTTACGGCCAAGCAATAAGTACGGCTTGATACTTTAACTAACTAGGGTTATCACATGCCTAGTTACTAGCAAGATGCAATGAGATTATCCTACAGCCACAAGCCCTGCAGACCATCCAGGCTATCCGGACGCAATTAGGGTTGAATTCAAGTGGGTACATCGTCCAGGAAACGCATGTACCCTTAGGTGACTTAGAGAGTGCAACACATGACAGTGTGCTGGAAATGTGCCCTACTCGATGGCAGGCTACAGATCCCAAGTGGGGCGCCCAGATAACGGGATTGCCTGTAGCTGGAAAATCTCTTTATGACTACTGGATTTATTCTAGTTGTTAGCCTTAGTTGATTTCAGTGGGTAACCCTGACCGTGGTACTCAGGGATCCCCGTCCTAGACATAATACAAGACAAGACGGGTTCATTTGTACAAGCACAATCGTCCACGGTGTCCAAGTTATTCAATCTTGTCATGTCGTGTTAGCCGTCGCAACAGTATTTCAAGAAATATCATGCCAGGTCTATCATGTCAAGAGTGCGCCACGACGGGCCACTATCATGTCAGGTATATCATGTCAAGTTCATTGTCAAGTCAAGTTATCTTGTTGGGAGTGCACCACGGCGGGTCACTATCAAGTCATGCCATTTATCAAGGAGGAGAAAAACTTGCACAATTAAATAATAATATATATATAATATATATATTCTTGAAGCCAATGAGAAACTCTATAACTTTCATGTTGGGAGTGGGAAGAAATTCGGACCACAATTTACGCAAATAAGACATTTAAACAATCAAAGTGGGACTCATGCGGTCCAAAAGTGGGAAAACAAACATGCGGTCAAAGAGAGTGGGAGGCCACCCATGCGGCTCCGAAATTATTTAAATAAAATCAGTCAAACATTTAAGGCCAGCAAGCAATATGCGGCTAGCATACAATTGTGCATGCGGCTAAGAGTGGGAGGGACCCCATGCGGCCAGGAAACAATAAATATGTCACTATCAAATAAGACAAAAGATAGAGGGACCCTCATTAAATGCAAACTCCCACTTTAGCAAGCAAGTCAACTAAAGGAGGCTATGTGGGACCCCCCACAATTAATGTAATAAGAGAAGGTTCACGTGAACCATTTAAATATGGGTTCACGTGGCCAAGCAATGATGACATATATATATATATATATATATATATATATAAAATATATCCTGCAAGTACAGGCAACTCAATAAAAGCCATGCATTCCAATATTAAATTCAAGTCCAAAAGTACAATGGCCATGCGGCCAGCAAGTGGGAAGAGGCCGTGCGGCCAAGGATTATATTCATGCGGCCAGCAACAATGTAAAGGCCAGGCATAAACTAAATATTAATATACTATGGGACCAAAATATCTAAGGCCAAGAGTGAAGTTGACTTCATGCGGCCAAGCATGAACATTCCTCCTGCGGCCAAGTATGCTAAAAAAATACATTAAATGCAATCCTAAGGACTAAAGCATAAAAATATAAACATTTAGGGCCTTAAATGCATAACGCATAAAAGTAATGCATTAGGATTTCAAGCATAAAATATGAAATAGCAAGGTCTTAAATGCATTAATCATAAGGCCTTAAGAAGCTTTATGCGGCTAGCTTATTCCAAAGGCATATAATCAATGCATTAAGCATAATATATTAAACATTAAGGTCTTAAATGCAAAATATAAAGCCTTAAGAAGCCTTATGCGGCTAGCTCCTTTCCAGGATGCTTCAACCAAGCTTTTAAAGCATAAAGGACAAATGCTTTAACCAAGCATTTAAAGCATAAAGGACAAATGCATAAAGGACAAAATGCTTTAAGAATGGGTTAATATTGCATCCAAAACCCATGCGGCTAGCTTCAGAACTCATGCGGCCAGCAAGGGATTTCTTAGGAAAAAATTGTAAGGAAAAATGCATTAAGAAAGAATGCATAAAAAATTGCATGATAAGAAAAGTACAATTAATTGCTTTCTTTAAAGCCTATGCAGCTCATTCGAGTGCCATATGCGGCTCCACTTACAATTAAATAAATAATAATTATAAAAAGCCTTACAATTAATTCTCATGCGGTCAAGACAAATGGCCATGCGGCCACAAGCGGAATTAATGGCTTCCACAGAGAACATGTCCATGGAAAAATACCATGGCTTCCATGCTCCACCAAACTACATTAGGAACCCCAAATCCAGACTTCTATGGGTCAAATTTGGGTAAAATGAAATTCTCTACAACATGGAACCATCAGTTGACAAAAGTATGCACGTTTAACAGATCAAAACTTATGAAAACCGAAAGTACCACAAAGTTAGATATACCACAATCTAGCCATCAAAATAGAAAACTCCAAGTTCTAAACATGCTTAGAATGTAACAATAAAAAGAATGGAACAAACGAAATAGAAATTGTCCAACATTCAGCAAGGTGTACTTGCCTCTCTCCAATGGCTTGGGTTTGGTGGAAAAGAAATGAATGAGGAAGAATGAGGAAGGAGAGAGAAAAGTGGTTTATATAACAAGCTCAAGTGATCTCCACCATTCATTCCTCTCCACTCAATCTAAACCATACACCTCATCTCATAAAGAACCCAACTAAACCAAACCAATTGTAAGTGGAACCGAACCAAATAAAACCAAATCCAAGTTAAACAAGTCAAAAAAATCCTACACTTAGGAAAATTTCAAAATATTACGCAAATCGATAAATACGAAATACAGCTCAAATAAACACGTATCCGTATAAAATATCGATACAGTGAGACGGGTCTCACATCGGCCCAGTATTTCTGCATGTCCTGAGCCACTTTGAGCCTGTCTCTAATCATCCCGACCTTCTCTGCTGTATCTGTAACTCTATCCCCAACATCATCCCAAAAGAGCGGTGTACGGCATCGTCGTCCATATAGTGCCTCGAAAGGAGACATACCGATGCTGTCTTGGTAGCTGTTGTTGTATGAAAACTCTACTAAGTGCATATGGCTCTTCCATGATCCGCCAAAGTCCAGCACACAAGTCCTCAGCATGTCCTCTAGCGTCTGTATCGTCCTCTCGGACTGCCCATCTGTCTGCGGGTGGTACACCGTACTGAACTTGAGCCGACTGCCCAACTCCTCCTGTAAGCTCCTCCAGTAGTGGGACGTGAATCTGTTGTCTCTGTCCGATACGATGCTCACTGGTACTCCGTGCAAGCGAACTATCTGCTGCATGTATAGCGCCGCCAACTTCTCGGTGGAAAGCCCCACCTTGAAGGGTATGAACTGCGCACACTTCGTCAGCCTGTCCACGATGACCCAAATGGCATCATTCCCTCCTTGGGAACGAGGAAGCCCTGAGATAAAGTCCATCGTAATGTGTTTCCACTTCCACGCGAAAATGGGTAACGGCTGTAATAGACCAGCTGGCCGCTGGTGCTCCGCCTTGACCTGCTGGCAAAATCGGCCGCTTAGCACCAGGGTGAATAGAATATCTCGATCGGTGTGCCTTCTACAATACTGCCTCTATCAGCTCTCCCTTCGGCATGCACAATCAGCTGCCATGCCTCAAGGATCCATCCTCTGCTACTGTGAAATCATCCAGCAATCCAGCTAAAGCCTGGGCTCGAAGTCTGTGAAGGCTCTCATCTGTAGACTATGCCCCCCTGATCTGCTCCATCAAACCTGACTGTATGTCAAGCGCCATCATCTGTATCATTGATCCTGGTCGAACTATCTCGATACCGAGCTTCTCCAGATCTTCTGGCAAATGCCGATCTATCATCAGATACCATGCCATCGGATGCCTGTTCAGCGCATACGCCACCACATTTGTCTTCCCGGGGTGATACTGTAAATCGATGTCGAAGTCCTTCATCGACTCCAACCAACGTCTTTGCCTCATGTTCAGCTCTTTCTGTGTGAATACATACTTCAAGCTCTTGTGGTCACTAAATATTTTCATACGCTCTCCGTATAAGTAATGTTTCCATAACTTGAGTGCAAAGATCACCGTAGCTAACTCTAAGTCATGGGTCGGATAGTTCTGCTCATGAGTCCGTAATTGCCTAGATGCATAAGCAATCACTTTTCCATGCTGCTGTAGGACACATCCTAGCCCCTTTTCCGAAGCATAGCTGTATATGGTGAAACTTCCAGATCCTGAAGGTAATGTCAGAACTGGAGCGGTCGTCAGCCTCCTCTTCAGCTCCTCAAATGCTGCCTGACAGTCCTCTGACCAGATGTACTCTGCGTCCTTCCGTGTCAGCTTCGTTATGGGTTCAGCTATCCTAGCAAAGTCCTGGACGAACTTCCTATAATAGCCTGCTAAACCCAAAAAGCTTCTGATCTCTGAAACTGACGTCGGTGTCTTCCATGTCTCAACGGCAGCAATCTTCCTGGGATCCACCAATATCCCCTCCCTAGTAACTACATGGCCGAAAAACTCCACTCGGTCTAAAAAACTCATACTTCGACAATTTGGCATACAATCTCTCCTGCCTTAGAATCTCCAAAACTATCCGTAAGTGCTCTGCGTGTTCCTCCGACGTCTTCGAGTATTTCAGGATGTCGTCGATGAATACTACAATGAACTTATCCAGATACTGGTAAAATATCTTATTCATCAAATTTATAAAGACAGCTGGCATATTTATGAGACCAAATGGCATCGCTAGAAACTCGTACTGCCCGTACTTCATGTTAAACATCGTCTTCTAGATGTCTGCTGCCCTGACCTTTACCTTGTGGTACCCGGATCTCAAATCTATCCTGGAAAACACTTTCGCCCCACTCAACTGGTCGAACAAATCATCTATCCTGGGCAGAGGATATTTGTTCTTAATGGTGATGGCATTCAACGTCTGGTAGTCAATACACAACCGAACTATACCATCCTTCTTAGGCACAAAGAGCACTAGCGCTCCCCATGGAGAAGCACTAGATCGAATGAAACCCTTTTTCAACAGGTCATCAATCTGCTCCTTCATCTCTACGGCCTTCTTGGGATTTACTCTATAACAAGCCCGGGATACTGGCGAGGAACCCGATACTAAATCTATACTGTCAGGCGGAAGTCCTGGAAGATCCTCTGGGAATACATCCATAAACTCCCTAATCACTACAACAAAAAACCCTTTTAATGATGGCTAAAAAGCGTCATTAATGACGAACCATGACGCTTTTTTTTCCACAGCAACCGTTATGAAAACGGGTGTTATAAATGTTTTTTAAAAGCGTCATAAAATAACTGTCATGAATAGTTTCTATAAAAGCGTTATGAATAGTTAATATATAGTGCACTATTCAGAACAATTTTAAAACGTCATGAATAGATAATATGTACAGGCTCAATGCAGCACATTTATAACACTTTATACTATTCAAATTAGCACACTTATAATGCTCTATACTGCACAATATATATTACATTCTAAAAACTTAACATTATATATCACCATCTTTATTACATTTCTCAAAATAGAGTACATATCAACATCTTCATTATATTGAATATCCAAATACAGAATGTACCCAAAAAATAGGAATAAATCTATCTTTTGCTAACCAAATTATTAGAAATATTTACTTATGTAGATTCTGACCATGGATCTTCTCTCTGCCATCTCTTGAAGATATCGGGAGTCCCAAAGAGAAGTAGTGTCGCAGCTGAGCGACGACTTGGTGCTGCTGCAGCCGGCGCAGTCGTAGGAGAGCCTCATCCTCTGATCCCTTATTCTCGCCTGAACACTCACCAGCACCATCAGTACATCTACTACAGATGGCAACTAACTCCTCTTGGCCAGCATCTCCACATATATCATAGACTTTGACCTACAACCATATTGCATTTGGAATGTCACACTTCAAATAGGAATAGCATCATGAAAGGGTAGAAAATTAAGTTGCATACGCTACTCTGCAAGCTGGAAGACAGATGGAGAAATCACCATTATCAGAGGATTAAGGTATAATAAAGTAGCTTGCAATAAAGTAAGGAACCTGCAGGGGCTTTTCCTATCAACTGGAAATAGATATCTCATACAGCTGCAAAGTGCAGCAAAAACCAGTAGCAAACAATAAACTTCCAATAGTCCTCCGTTGCAATGACAAATGAACTTAACCCACTTATGTAACAGAATAATGACGTATCCTTCAAAAATCTTTAATAAGTCCTTTACTTGCTAGAGTAGCTTAATAAGAGAGAAGGAAAAATGACAAAGGAAAAAAGAAAAAAGAAAAAAATCTGCAACTGGAAACAGAAAAACTAATAGACGACTAGTCTTTAAGACCTTATGTGCCAAATGATAATTAAGTAATCCAAGCTCAACTTGCTGAACAAATTGTCAAACAATATCAAATTTTCAAGCCAAACTTGAAGCTAGTTATGGACCACTCACTTTACTTACAGCTATAACTGAAAAAATAGTAAAGAAATTACCTTTGAACCTTTAAGATCATCTCTCTTCAGTTCATTGGCCTGAAAATGATAACATAAGCAGAGAAAATGGTAACATAAATAGCTCCAAGAGGTACATAAATTAGCGAGAAGAGGCTCAGATTCAGCTTCAGTCCATGATTACTCACTCACAATTGGAGGTGGACCCCCACTCTCATCATCCCTTCTTCCAACAAATGGCTGCAATGGAGCTGCCTCGCCATCTGAAGGAGCAGCCAAATCATCATTGCCAAAAAAATTCTTGTTCTTCTTCTTTTCCTTTTTTCTTTTCCTTTTTTTCCTCTCCTCTCCTTAATTCTAATTCCCCTAACAAGTAATGGCTGCACTATGTGCCTCGCCATTGGCCGAGGAAGAGAAACAGAGAAGAAATTGAAGGATAAATGAGAATACAATACGAGAAAAAATGGTAGTCTAAAGTATGAATTCAGACATCATATAATACAATGTTAATTTTCTCTACAGTTAGCAAAAAGTGCAAGATTAATGGCACCAGCTCCACAGCAAGTTGCAAATGAATGGGAACTCATCACTTTCTACTAAAACAGTTTTACTTGCCACCAACCTTAAAAGAATCAAGAAGGGATAAAGGGGAAAGTACACTTTCTTTGTTTAATTAAGAGGAAGGTCATTGTGGCTATATATGTATGTTGGTCCCTCTCTTAAGTTAGGCATGGAGTTCTCTTCAAACCCCAGTTGCAGCTGAGCTGCAGTAAAGGTTTATCCCCCACTTCAGTACTGGAGTCCCCCCCTCCGTGCAGCTCAGACATCGCTCTCGGTAAGAGGAGATCAAGCGAGTCGGGACGACCAAATTGTGTGTAGGAATCTATCACATCGTTGCCCCTAGCGATCAATATGTAACCATCCTCAGTTTTACCTGTGTGTAAAGTCTTCAGATCAGATGGCCACCTGATCCTCCCTACATGTGTATACCTTGCTCTCAGGAAATTTCTTAAGTACCAGGTTGGTTGGATCATAAAGACTTGAGCCCTCCGAAGAAAATATTCATAACAACTCAGCATTAATCAAGAGATCGATTGGTCGATTGTCTTAACCATAATCCCATCTAACCCTCGATACGATGAGTATCCCCTTGAATTATTCAGGCTTCAAAGATTACCTACACAGCGCGATTTGGACCATATTATTTACCTCAATATTGAACTATGAAGCAGGTATTGGTGGTCTCAGGAAAGATAAGAAACTATATATAGATCACACCCTTTTTTCAGCATTTGCAAGTCTAGCCAGACAAGTAACAACCAAGCCAGAACACAATTGACAACTAAGAATGATTCTCCATCGAAGCATGTCTGACCTGATTGATGTATATCAAAAAACCAAATTTGTAGCTGCGAAAAAGTGGTAGTAGGAGAAAATTGCACAAGTTTTCTCGTTTATTTTGCTCGATTTCTTGTCCATATATAGAAGATTTTCAAGAATTAAAAAAATAAAAAATTGAAATGAATGTTGTCTGATTGCCAGGACACTGACACGACTGGTGTCCAAATTCGATACCGACACTACACATAGTGTCCTAGCGCATTTACAAGGCACAGACACGGCACCCAATGTCAGGGCTTCTCTGCTAGAAATCTTCAGATTTCAACCAATATAGCTCAAAAAAAGAGGGTAGTAAGTAATTACCAGAACTTGAACTCGGAAAGGCGGCGCATGAAGGGCTTGAACTCGTCGGACCCCCTCGTCGGCAGCGAGGCCCCGTCCAGTCCCTCAAACTCCGGATCCACGACCGGCGAGAGGAAGCCAATCAAGAGGTTGAGCAAGTAGATCCCCAATCCGTAGGAGACGACGTAGAACCCCTGGATCAAGTAGACCCTGAGCGCGTAGAGGGATGCGATCGCGAGGGTCCCCAGCCACCTCCCCACGGGGTGGGGGGGTCGACCGGTCGAGGAAGTGCTGGAAGCGGCGGGAGAAGTCTGATCTCCATTTCGCGAAGGGAAGGGAGGTGGATGCCTCGATCGGTGATGTCTCCATTTTTTTCCCTTTTTCGGGGGAGAGATGGGGTAGGGTTAGGGTTAGAGTTTTGAGCTCATTTGTGGATCGGAGTGGGGGAAGGAGGGAGAAGAAGGGGAATCGACGACCAGCGGAAGCCAAGAAGATAACTACTTGGCGGATCCGACTATACCAGATCCGAAGCCGACCCGTGCCGCCAGCTCCCTCCCCATCTCCTCCTCCCTTTCTAACTAGGTTTAGGGTTTTGTATCTAGGGTTAGGGTTTTAGAGTTGGAGGAAAAGAAGGAGAAGAAGAGGAGGAGAGGAGGTGTTGCTAAACTAGAGTTAGGGTTTTGGATCTATGGGATTTTTGAGTTGGGGGAGAGGAGGGAGAAGAAAGGATCGGAGAAGGAGAAGACCAGAACCAGAGGGAGAGAAAAATTTTTGTTGAAGCGCAAAATTTTGTCAAAAAATAAACTTAACAAATATTAAAAGTTTGCCACCGCTCTAAACTATTAATAACGCTTTATTTTATAAACGTTATAAAAAGCCCAGAATTAGCCTAAACCGTCATAGAAAAAAGGTATTTTTCAACTTAATAACGCTTATGTATCAGCCGTCATTAAAACTCCTTGTCGAGCGTCATTAATAGGTCTTTTTGTTGTAGTGAATGATAGGGTGTGGCGGTGCTAACTCCCCAACTGTCGCACAACAGTTCGGCTCTAGGCTGATCTCTGATCCTGTCCTCCTGACACTGAACGGTGTCGTGCCTGGGGGACTGAACAGAATACTACCCTCATGACAGTCTATAGCTATATGGGCATAGCTAAGCCAGTCCATCCCCAATATGATATCATATTCGGGGAGTGGTATCACAAAGAATCGTCCCCTAAACTCTCTCCCGGCTATAGTAATAGAGCATCTATAGATTGCTCTAATGGGCACTGGTCCTCTTTCCGTCATTACTCTACTCATCTCCTCGGTAGGTGCAGCTACTAAGTGGTATTTATGCATAAACTCTAATGACAGGAAGCTATAAGATGTACCAGAATCAAACAAGCATAGAGCAAGAAAAGTATGCAAATAAACATGACCTGTGATGACGTCAGCCAAATAATCTGGCTTCGAAACCTGCTCCGGCTCCGGCTCAAGAGCTAGGCTATAAGCCTTCCTCTGGGGTCCCTTCTGCTACTGCAGATGTTGCCCAACCCTCTACTACTGAGTCGAAAGCAGCCCTCTAGATACCTTGGCTGCGGGGCAGTCCCAAAACTGATGGGTGGCAGACCCACAAACTAAATATTGCCCCAACCTCTTCCTGTAGACGGAGTAATCATGCCCAATCTTTTACAGAATCCACATAAAGCTCCCTTCTGCTGCTGTCGGGGTCCTGGGGCTCTAACTGGCGGGATTGGGTGATGTGGTATAAGGGGACAATATGTCTGCTGGTGCGGTGTCGGTGCTCTCGGATGGAAAGCCTAACGTTTGGACGGTCCCTCGAGGTGTACAGAAGCCGGTCTCTTGCTAGACAGAAGACGCTCCTCTATGCTCCGGGCCAACTCTAGGCTCTGATAATAGTCAGTCGTACCGTTTGCCACTATAAGAATGCCAATGTCTGGAACTAGACCATGGCTAAACCTACGCGTCATCTCCTCTGGATCTGCAACTAGACTAGGAGCGAAACGGCTCAGGCGACTAAACTCTGCCGTATACTCGTTGACAGAACGGTTCCCCTGCTGGATGTTCTGGAATCGTAGCCCCATGGCTACCCTAGCGGTGGTCGAGAACAATTTTTTCTTGAACTGGGTCTTGAACTGAGCCCAAGTGACCCTTCCTCTCGCGAATAGCGGCTCATTCCGGAACCAAACACCTGCCAAGTTTGTCAACAAAAATCTCGCTA
This sequence comes from Iris pallida, assembly GCA_029216955.1. Lineage (NCBI taxonomy): Eukaryota > Viridiplantae > Streptophyta > Magnoliopsida > Asparagales > Iridaceae > Iris > Iris pallida. Next base: position 3,523,591 of record JANAVB010011999.1, on the reverse strand, counting down.
CCTCGACCTGGAGGTCATTCGGCAACCTAGCTCCAAAGAGCTTCCTCTCTACCGAGTCTAGCCAGTCATCTGCTACAACTATGCCCTCAGTCCCTAAGAACTGCTTGGGGTTCAGACCCATGAAGTCCTTGATTGTCCCTGCTCTCTGTCGTGGCTCTACAGGTGGTGGGACCACGGTACGTTCCTAAGAACGCTACATGCTCTGGCGGAGTAGAGTGGTCAGATCTTGATGGGTCGTTAGGAACCCCTGGATCAGAGTGAGAAGTTGGTTCCCGTCGAGTGTGACGGAAGCCTGGATAGGTATAGTGATAGGTGGTGGTGGGAGTATCGGGTCCTGCTGGGACTATGATGTGGAAGGTGGTAGAGGCATCTGGGTTTGTGGATTTGTGGAGTGGGGGAATATGGTAGGTAGAGGTGTATCGGTCAACTGGTCAGCTGACTGGATGGGGAGTGTGCCATTCTTAGGTGTGACATAATGGGATGAACGAGTAAGCACCATCTAAATAAAATAAAAATAAAAAGGACTTATAAGGACTCTAAATAATTTATAAATAACAAGAAAATCTAATTGTAACAACAAATATGTGATGCGTTTCCTATGTTGCAATCCCAGTATTCCTCTAGGTGTTCTAAGCGTCATTCCTAATGTTGTCCAATTACCTTAAGTTCCTAATTGCAGGCATGCTTGGTATAATAACATAACCAAACAATTTAGTCTTGACCTGCATGGGCCACCACTAAAAACATGTCACGACCCGCTATCCAAATTGTTGGGCCGGGCCGAGTCATGTCCAGCCTACGCTTGAGATAAAGCACAGTAAGTCGTTCTAGATATAACAAGATAAGACTAAATGTGCTAATAGTTCTATAAGTAATAAAGAGTCGTAAATGCTCCAAACACAAAAGTCCTCTCATATAATAAAAAGTCCAAGTCTGAAATATAAAACTGGATACAGATCCAGTTACAAATACATAGTCTAATACATAATTACTCTCAAAAGTCTAAAGCAAATAGACAACTAGACGAGGTTCCCCGTAGGTGCATCCTCGTAGGGCAAAGCCTGGTCCTCGGCAGTAACTCAATAATATGAGTCACAGAGCAACTCCTCCCCAGTAAGAATACCTACAATGTTATCCTGTCAGGACGGGAGCAAGTACTGTTTCTAGCAAACTAATATACGAAACATGAAATGAACATAAGAGAAATAAAATAGAATCATGGCATCTCATAATCTTTCATGGCAAGGACATATGCCATATAGACAGATGCATATGTAATGTTTAAAACTGTCGCAGGTACATGATCGGTCAATAGGTGTACAATGTACTGAGGCACATGTAAATAAAATGTACATACGTACAAGTGCACAAGCATAGGTGTACATCCATACAAAAAATATGGGATAATGGCCTACGGCGCAGTAATATGTAAAATGAAATTTTGCTCGGTACGATAAAGGGGCATGATCACGTACTCAACTATCAGTTTCCCCATAATCCAGATTCTAATCATGTGAGAGATATAAATTGTTCTAAACATGGTAGTGACTGAAGGTAAATTCAACATGTGAAGATTTAACTTGCTACCCCAAGGATCAGCATTTAACATGGTTGGTTCCGCAGTTCATTGATATAACAGTATGTAAAGTTTGTAGAAGTACTTGCCTTTTGCCAAGCAAAGAAGCAATAAAAATGCTATAGATGCCTGGTAACTTGTCACTGTAGAAATAACACATAAACTTAGTTTTTATACTAAGTTAAACACTAAGACACTAATGGTACAACACGACTTTCTAACTGGACACCTAGCCAAATGGTGACTTTAGCATAGGAGACCAATATGGGGTGACATAATACTCAAACCAACTTTCTAGGTTCTTTACATTAGTGCGGGGTGAGGTTAAATACGACTATAACTCCAAACAACACAAAAAGTTACAAGTCGTAATTATTTAATAAATAATTCAAACTGTACACTATGTTCCAACAATTTTTAAGATAGACAAAATGCTCAATTTTACATAAATAAAGTGCTAAATGATCCTTGTTAATTATAGAAATTATACTAATTTTTTTTGGAATTTATAACCCTCATAAATAATTATTAAAATCAGCAAACATAAATATACTGAAATGAGTTATGTTTACCTATTTTTATAAAATACCAAAATTATCTTTACATGCTCAAAAATTATAATAAATTGGTCTAAATTAACATAGTATTTAAATATATTTTTTCCAGATTTTTACAGCAACTAAATACATATAAAAATTCAAAAACAGCAAGCAACTGTTTCTGAAAAATAATTAATTAATTTTACTATTTTTGTCCATGTATTCGAATTGAACCGAAGTCCAGATACAGACCCAGAGCCATGAATCAAGTCCAATATGACTTGTACAGACTCTAAATATATAGACACAATTGGCCCAAAATTCATGTTAGGCTTTGGACATCAATTGGTCATAACAATAAATACATGAATTTAATATATAATAATATTTTTAAAGTGGTAAAAATATACAAGTCATAAA